>PVIU01007570.1:0-90757 GCA_004026605.1 Ondatra zibethicus | reverse complement strand
TCTCTCTCTCTCTCTCTCTCTCTCTCTCTCTCTCTCTCTCTCTCTCTCTCTCTCTCTCTCTCTCTAATTTACTGGTTCTGCCCAAAGGTAAACTTCAGCCACAAATGTGACCAACTAAAATCTGTGAGCAAAAATGTAGGTGGAGACTGCTCTTTCGTTCCTGACCGCTCAGACCCAAACAATCACTCAGAAACTGTACTAATTACAACACTGCTTCGTCAATAGCATAGGCATATTCCTGGCTAACTCTATATCTTAAGTTAACCCATCTCTGTTAATCTGTGTATTGCCAATGGCTGTGGCCTGATGGTAAGGTTCTGTCTTGCATCTGTCTCCTCTGGCAGCTCCAAGGTGTCTCCATAATCAGCCTTCTTTTCTCCTCTATCTCTGCTTGGAATTCCTGCCTTGCTTTCTTCTGCACTGCTGTAGGCCATAACAGCTTCTTTACTAACCAATGGTAATAAAACATACTCACAGCATACAGAGGGGAATCCCACATCAGAAAATCTTTTTGTCTGGAATGATTTACTTAAAAGAATGCCCTTGTGTATAGGAAATAAACACTAAAATACCGAAGTGTGATAAGAGTATCATGTTCATAATGACTCAGTTTATGATTACATGTGTCCATGGCAAGACCATATTCATGTGGATGCCTTTGCAAATTCCTATGGATGCAGGAGCACTCTCCTGCTTATTTCAGAATTCTCTGTTTGTAACTCTCATCTTCATTAGTCAAAATCTTAGCTCCTGTTTGCCTTAAATATATTCATTTTTCTGACTTACCTATTGATGTATTATGTTCTATTTAGCCTGTCTATTGAGTGGTCTAGATTTCTATCACCAACTATAGGCCTTTAATGAATATATGCCTTTAAGAAGAATATGGTTAGCCGGGCTGTGGTGGCGCACGCCTTTAATCCCAGCACTTGGGAGACAGAGGCAGGCGGATCTCTATGAGTTCGAGGCCAGCCTGGTCTACAACAGCTAGTTCCAGGACAGCCTCCAAAGCCACAGAGAAACCCTGTCTCGAAAAAACAAAACAAAACAAAACAAAAAAGAATATGGTTAGAAACCCACTGACAAAGTCAGGGCACCCACCTCGTTGCTCTTCTTCCCTGAATTATTTTCTTCCCCCTTCCTCTACCTACCATTTACCACTCAATCATGTGAGACATGAGATTGTGTGCTTAAAGTAAACTTTATTATTGACCCCTTTCTATAAAAAAGATTTAGGATTTTATCCTTAGCAGCTCCTGGACCTCCAGCTGTTGGCCTTCCATGAAGTGCTCATCAGATGAAAGTTTACCATCAGGCTCTCTGGCTACATCTATAGCTTCACCTTGAGTTGCTTGGCCTGATTCATTTCATACTAGCTTCCATCTTCTGAAGTTGTTATTTCCCATTCTTGACCCTGATTTACCCCCAAACCTCAGAACTACCTGTTTTTGACTATGCCTTTGTTTTCCTTAGTTTCTCCCCAGTGTCATCACCTAGCATTATGAAGCTTCCCTGGTCAGCTCTACCCCAGAGACTACCCATTAGCACATTGCCCATCCTCTTTGTTCAAAGAACTCTCTTAAACCCTCTGAGTAGATCTCAGCTACTTCACATCTCCAGAGAGCATCACTCTTCCACAGAAGCAGGAGTCTAGAGAGGAGTCTTCAAGCAAGGATGGCCATAGGATTTACTGCTCTCCTGGAGGCTATTTACCTCTGGCAGTAAAATAAACTTAGAGCCCCTCTGCAGGGTATTGTAATTGACTCCTTGGACTTCCATACCTCCAGGTTGTCAAGTAGAATTATTGTCCTTTATGGTTTTCCTACTGACTTCCTTAGCGTAACTCCAGAAAACTGGTTATATAGTACAATTCCCCTGCAGCCCTGCTCTCATAAAAAGCTAGCTTCAAAATGTTTTTGTCTTTGCAATGTTTCTCTATTCCTTTCCTCATTATATGAGGTCACATTTTAGAAAATCATTACAATTATCTGTAGCCTGTGCATTTGAGCAGGAAATCCATTGTCTCCTACCACTAGGCAATGCAAAAGAAAACCCCGGAGTAACATTGAAATGTATAGATAATTCGCCATCTACTTTTTCCTCTTAACTTTACGAAAATTTTCCAACTCATTTCCTACCTTGATGGTTAATAAGGAGCAAGAAAAGAATTAGTTGAGTTTTATTTTATCTTTTTTCTCATTTAAAGTTGTTGATAGCAAGAGAGTGCAAGATGTCTGAATATGTTAAAAAAATTTATTGAGTTTCTCGAACATACCAGGCACAGAGATGAAAAAACTTCCTAGTTGAGTATGCAGACATAAATATGGAAAAAATAACACTGTAACTGTTGTTAGGATATATGAGAAAAAGGTTAGGGAAAGCATCCAAAAGTAATGATGCTGCTTGAGCTGAGCCATTTAAGGATTAGCAGGGATTTTCCAAATATAGACAGAAAAGATTCTTTCAGGTCAAGGATACAGTATTAACAAGGGCAAGGCAGCAAGAGAGACGGAAGACTGTGATGGAATGGTAGGAAGTTTGGCAAGTCTTGATGTTGGCATGTGAAGGCACTACATAAGAATGATGCTGGGAATGGAGACTCAGACTCCAAAGAGGAGGGACTTATTTTCTCCCCAAGGAATCGGACCCATAACTATAACTTCCAAGCAGCCATTTGTGAATTTAGGCAAGAGAGAACCATTGTTATATCCATCTATTTGAAAATTTCACTTCTATGTGGCTAAAAGTTTAGAATGAGTTGAGGGAGGGTAGAGACTGGAAGACAATCATTAAATTAATATAGGGAAGAGTTTTAAGGCCCTGGAAACAAAGAAAGTTGAAAAGGTATCAGAGGTGTATAATCTCCAATTTTCAGATCATGTTGATAATTTCAGCCACGTTGGAGTACAGCCTCCCTTCAGTCCCTACATTTTCTCCTGTCATGGATGTGGTATGTCAGAAACTGATTGGCATTTTTGTGTCTTTTCACAGTATGATACTTTATCGAATACCAATAAATGTATAAGTTCTAGTGATTTCAGTGGCATCTATTTGCCAGATATTGCTGCTTTCCTTGGTAAACCTGGCTTATATGAATACATATTTTTGTTTGTTTATTTGCTTGTTTTGTTGTATTTTGTTTGTTTGTTTCAATCTTGCTCAATGGAATTAACTCTCAGGTCAGGTTTTTCCCATCACTTGGAAATCCTGAATCTCTGAATATGAAGGAAACAGAGTGATTACATAGGACAAAGAGGCAAGGAGTTTCAAAGAGGCCTGAGAATTACACAGTTGGGAAATATATAGGATTTTAAGGTAAGGAAGTTGTTGTGAGCTATAGGGAGGGGACTAGAGAACTCACTGGCAGGGTATATTCCTGTAAGGCAACAATGCATCACAGGCTTAAAGTGAAGCCATAGAGTTGAATTCCCTGAAAAGGCAACAAGGCAGGACTCATCCTAGATGAAAGAATGGGCAAATGGATGAATGGTGGGTCTAGAGAGAGAAAGAGGAAAGTGGGAATAGGACAGGTGAGTAGACTGTGTAAACAGGGAATCCAAGAAAAACTGAAGCCCCTGTGACAATCAGAAGTTTTCTGCTTGTCACCCCCTTATGTATACACTGGATTGTGTATACCTTTAAAGGCCTACACCTTTAAAAGATGGTTGCCATTCTCAAAGGCCAGATCCCACAGTCCAAGAAGATTGGGCTACTCTTTTGTATACCTCATTCCCTGGGACAGAACCAAGAAGCTGTGCAGAGGCTTGACAACTCTTAATTTATCATACTGGGCCCTCCCATGCTCTACAGGCTGCTTTCTGAAGAGCCTTGTTCGTGTGTGTGTGTGTGTGTGTGTGTGTGTGTGTGTGTGTGTGTGTGTGTTTGTGTTTTGGCTTTGTTGTTATTATTGTTGTCATCTTTTTTTTGTTTTTTTGCTGCTCCTGTGAAAAACATTCTGGTAAAAAAAAACAATGTGGGGAGAAAATGTCATCCTTATAGTCTTGCAGAAGTGAATGAAGTCAAGGCAATAAGAGTTTGAAGCAGAAGCAATGGACGAATGCTGTTTGTTGACTTGGTACCTCTACTACATGTTCTGCTACCTTTCTTATCCAGACCCATATAACTAGGGATGCTACTAGACAGAGGAGACTTGGTGTAGGAGGTCCTTCTGCATTTGTGTTCCTTTCATTGGTTAAATAAAGAGACTGCCTTGGCCTTTTGATAGGTCAGGACTTAGATAGGCGGGGAAAAGAGAATAGAATGCTGTGAAGAAGACAGAGAGCGAGCTGCCGCCATGAAATCACCAGAGTCAGACATGCTGAATCTTTCCCAGTAAGCCACGATCTCATGATAAACACAGATTAATAGAAATTGGTTAGTTTAAGATGTGAGAGTTGGCCAGGCAGTAATTAATGAATACAATTTCTGTGTAATTATTTCGGGTGCAATCTAGCTGGGCAGGACGGAAGAAGGGGCCCCCACAGGCAGGACGGGGCCACCACTACTCTTACTACAGGGACTGAGTTACCCTTCATCTATTAGATATCAAGAAAATCTTCCCTCAACACACATATGCCCACAGGTCAAGCTGATGGAGGAAATTCCTTCATTGAGTTTCCCTCTTCCCGGATGTATCCCTAATAGCCAAGACTAGCTGGCAAAAGGCTCCTCTGCCCATTCCACCTCACCATTCCTTTCATGTTCTTCCCTCTCCCCTCCACATCTATTACTCTCACTTACAACGAAGTTACTCTTTAGCTTTTAAAGAAAGCCTCTTTCCCTTTAGGTCTAGCATCATATCTGACTCTTCTATTTTCTGTCTAATGATTTCCTCCTCCCACCACTTTAACCTTAGGATAAAGGATTACGCCCTTTATCCTAATAAACTTCACCTTCAGAAAAGAATTTTGTGTCCACTTTTACTGTATTTAACAGTATTTAGATGCCAGGACAGTGAGGATGTTGCTATTACTGTGTTCATCACTTTCTATGGTATAAATGAGGCAGTTCCATCCTGTTCCTGATGACTTCTTTGGCCTGGTTTTACAGTGATAGTATCAATATTCTTACATGTCCTTACTGTTTTATGTCACTCCAAAAAGTTTGTGGTGTCTTTTCTACTCCCAGGAACAAGTAATTTACCAGTCTGTACTGATGGGTAGTATTGAAAAAAAGATATCATTTGCATTGTCATTCTCCATCTTCAAAATGGACTGAAAAGCTGCTTGTAAGATGGCACAGTCAGAAAAACTTCTCCTTTGCATAATATAGAATAATTTAGATGAAGGTGCTGCCTGATCTCAACACCACTCAATCTCCATCTTACAGTACAAATTGCATAGGCCTGGTAGCCATGGCAACTAGTTACAGTGACAGCTAGGTCTATGATAATGATAGTGGAGCTACCGATCCTCCCAAATAAAAAGAAGAGGAGAAGATCACAGGGCCGTCTCCTAGGATTCTAGCCATTACTCCTTTCTGAACCTACCTCAGCTGCAGATGGTTTTCAGAAATGCTAGAGTACATCAGCAGTGGAAGGCAAACTGAAACACAGGTGCCATGATGCAGCTTCAATGAGATCATCACCTACGATGAGGAAGGACCTGGTGGTGATGGGGGTCAATCACATTCTAACAAGTTAATAGGTCTGTAAGTTATCCTAAAATTCTCATAGATTTTTTTTTATAGCTCCCAGGGAAAAATCTAATACACTGTTACCTTATATTGGTGTCAAACTGATTTCATTTTATGCAATTTTCCTTATGTATTTTGGTCATTTTGAGACAAAATGGACATCTGTCACTTAGGCTTATCCAAAACTTTGAAAGTAGTCTCAGGTGTCTGATGTGGGATCCCCTCTGTATGCTGTGAATACCATTGGTTCATAAAGAAACTGTCTTGACCCTATGATAGGGCAGAAAAAAACTAGTTGGGAAAACTAAACTGAATGTTGGGAGAAGGAAGGCAGAGTTTAGAGAAGCCATGTAGCCCCGCTAGAGACAGACAGACAGAACTTTATCTGGTAAGCCACAGCCACATGGCGATACACAGATTAATAGAGATGGGTTAAATTAAGATATAAGAGTTAGCCAATAAGAAGCTAGAGCTAATGGCCCAAGCAGTGATTTGAATAATATAGTTTCTGTGTGTTTTTTGGGGGGCAGAGCAGCCAGGAACCAACAAGCTGCTTCCTCCAACAGGTGTTTTCAGAGTTGTGGCAGCACTCAGTCTCCAGAGTGATGTGACTATAGGTGTGAGCCACCTCACCCAGGCTGTAACTTTCATACTTTAGTTTTCCAATTTGTCAAGGATAGATCTTTTTCATATAATATATCCTGATTATGTTTTCCTCTCTCTACTCCTCACGTTCCATTCAGACCCACCCCTTTTCTGTCTCCCACTATAAAATAAAAAGACTTCTAATGGGTAATAATAAAATAAAATATGATAATATAAAGCAAAAGCTAATGAAAGTCAGTATTAGAAAAAAACAAATAAACAGAAGGAAAAGAATCAAAAGGAAGGCACAAGAAATAGAGATCCCCTCATTGGTAAACTCAGGAATCCAATAAAAACACTAAACTGGAAGCCATAATATATATGCAAAGAACCTGCAGGGTAAAAAGAGAGAATTATAAATAAAATAAAAACAATAAGAAAAATGTTTAAAAAGGCCAAAGATGCTGTTCTGCTGTTTTTTGTTGGCCATATAGTACTTACTGCTGGGAACACAGCCTATTCTTAAAGAGTTGCTTGTTTCCCCAGTGAGACTCTCTAGATGGAAACAAACCTTTCATTTGGAAGTAGTTATCTATTGGAGATTGCTTCTTGGTTAGAAATGGGGATATGTGTCCACTTCTTCTTTCAGTTTTAGGATCTCATCTGGTACAGACCTGTGCAGTTTCTGTGCTTGCTGCCTCAGTCTCTGTGAGTTTATATGTATATAGATCCTGTGGAGTTTGGAGACTTTGTTTTCTTCGTTTCTTCCATTCCCTCTGGCTATTACAGTATTTCTGTTTCCTCCTCTTCTTTGGGGTTTCCTGAGACTTGAGAGAAGAAATTTGATGGAGGTGTCCTGCTTAGAGCTGAGTGTTCTGAGGTCTCTCACTGTCTGCATAATGTCTGGCTGTAGAGTTCTGTATTTGTTCCCATGTGATGCAGGAGTAAGGTTCTCTGATGATGGTTGAGCAAAGTATTGATACATGAGAATAGCAAAATATCTTTAGTAGCTATTTTATTGCTTCATGTTTGTTTTCTTCGTTTTTGGTTTTTTGAACAATACTATTTGATTTTATGTAGGTCCCTGGGCTATCTAGTCTCAAGATCTGTTTCATCCCAGCAGTGTTGGTATGGGCTCCATATCGTGGAGTTGGCCTTCAGTCAAATAGATATTGGTTGGTTACCCCCACAAATTTTGTGCCACTGTTGCAAAAGCATATCTTGCAAGCAGAATGCCATTGTAGCAGAGTTTGTGACTGGCTTTGTGTTTCAATTTCTAATTTGATAGTATTTAAAGTACCTTCCTGTACCAAGAATGCTAGCATGTAGGGGGAAACACTCTATGTATAGGCACAGTTCCACTACTTCATGTTCAATGAGTTGTGAAGATGTTGTCGTCAGCAATGCATGTGGCAAGCAGTCTACAGTATTGACAACAGTCTGGATCATTCGGGGCTTCCAGCGGGACCCCTTTGGTTAACAATTCAATTAAATGTAGTGAAGTCCTGGAACTAGAAGCTTGATTTGGTGAGAAGAGAGGATCAGTTGGGGCTCCATCTCCCCACCCCCAATACTGGGAGATTTCACTTAGATGACCTTCATATACATATGTATTTTAGGAAGCTTTTATTGTAATTAGTTTTCCATATTATCCCTCAAATGGCCTTGATTTTAGCATTCTCTTGTAACATGATTCTAACTGGTCTTAATAATAAAGAACCAGAGTTAGATATTAAGTGGTGAAAGCTGAAAGATCAGAGAAGCAGAGGAGCCACCCACTAGTTCTTTCCTCTACAAAATCCTGAAACCAAATAGGGTGTCTTTTCTCTACAGACTGAATGCCTGAGTGAGTTTCTTTCTCCTTTCTGCCTTATATTCCTCTTTCTGCCCAGCCATATCCCTTCCTGTTTCCATATCCCTAGTGTTGGGATTAAGGTAGGTGGCTCCCAAGTACTAGGATTGAAGTTGTGAGCAACCACTGCTTGGCTCTATTTGTTTTTGAGACTGGATCAGTCTAGCGTAGCCCAGGGTGGCCTGGAATTCAAAGAGATCTTTCTACCTCTGCCTTCAGAGTACTCAGATTAAATGTGTGTGCCACCACTGCCTGGCCTCTATGGCTAGCTAGTGGCTCCCTCCACAACTGTGATCCCCAAGCAAGCTTTATTTGTAAGAGCACAAACAAAATATATCACCACATTCTTTCCCTTCATTTTCTCCCTTATCCTTCTATTCCCTTTCTCTCACTAATGGATAATCCCATTCCAGTCCCTGCAAGGATGTATAACTTTATACTCCATTTCTTTTTCCTAATGAGATCTATCTGCCTCCATATCACAGTCCCATATTCTACACTTACCCTCTGTGGCTCTATGGTTGTAGTTTGTGATGTGGGAATCCTTTCTGTATGTTATGAATATGTTTTATTAGCATTGGTTAATAAAGAAGCTGCTTTGGCCTATGGCAGGAAGAATATAGGTAGGCAGGAAAATTAAACTGAATACAAGGAGAAAGAAGGTGGAGTGAGGCAGATACTATGTAGTTGCCAAAGCAGAACATTACTGGTAAGTTAGAGGCTCGTGGAGATACACAGATTAATAGAAATGAGTTAATTTAAGATGTAAGAGGTAACTAGGGATATGCCTGAGCCATCTTCCAAACAATGTTGTAATTAATATAGTTTTATGTGATTATTTGGGTCTGGGTGGCCAGAAAACGAAAGTGCAGTCTCTGTTTATAAGCTTACTTATCATTGACTTAATAGCTAACATTCACAAAAAGTGAATCCCTAACATACTTCTCTTTCTGGGTATGGATTGCTTCATTCAGGTTGACTTTTCCTAGTTCTACCCATTTACATGAGAATTTCATTTTTTTAATGACTGAGTAATACACCATTGTGTAAATGTGCTGTGTGCCATATTTTCTTTCCTTTCTTTTTTGTGGTTTTTCAACAAAGGGTTTCTCTGTATAACTGCCTTGGCTGTCCTGACACTTTCGCTGTAGATCAGGCTAGCCTCACACTCACAGAAATCCTTGTGCCTCTGCCTCCTGAGTGCTGGGATTAAAGGCATGCAGTACCATGCCCAATTTACCACATTTTATTTAGCCATTATTTTCTTGAGGGACATCTAGGTCATTTCCAGTTTCTGGCTATTATGATTAGAGTAGCAATGAACATGGTTTAACTAGTAACTGCAGACTGCAGCATCTTTTGGGCATATGCTAGATCTTGAGGTAAATCAATTCCCATCTTCCTGAAGAACTACCACACCTGTTTCTGTAGTGACTGTACAAGTTTGCAGTCCCATCAACAATAATGGATTAGTGTTCTCCTTATTCCACACTCTCACCAACATGGGCTGTCATTTGCTTTATCATTTTTGCCATTCTGATGGGTGTAAAATAAATTCACAAGGTAGTTTTTACATTCTCTGATGGCTAAGGATGTTGAACATTTCTTTAAATTTGTGGTGATTTTAGTTTCCCCTATTGAGAATTCTCTGTTTAGGTTTGTGCTCCATTTTTAATTGGGTTATTTGTTGTTGTTTTTATAACAAGTTTCTTAAGTTCTTTGTATACTTTGGATATTAGCCTTCTATCAGATGGAAAGCTACCAAAAATTATTTCCCACTCTGTAGGCTGCCTCTTTCTCCAGTTGACAGTGCCTTTTTCTACTTAGAAGCTTTTAGCTTATATTAGGTTCAATTTGTTAATTGTTGATCTTAATGCTTGTGCTAATGATGTTCTGTTTAGAAAATCTTTTCATCTGCCAGTGAGTTCAAGGCTATTACGCACTGGTTCTTCAAATAGTGTACCTAAATTTATGTTGATGTATTCAGTCCATTTTTATTTGAGTTTTGTGCAGGGAGATAATCATGAACATATTTGCATTTTTCTATATGCAGTCATCCAGTTTGACCAGCAACATTTGTTGAAGATGCTGTCTTTTTTCCAGTGTTTTCTTTCTTTTTTTTTTAGCTTCTTTTTTCAGAAATCAAGTCCTTTGATGTATAAATTTATATTTGGGTCTTCAATTTGATGCCATTGATCAATGTATCTGTTTTTGACCAATATTGTACTATTTATTTAAACTCTCAGTAAATTTGAGGTCAGAGATAGAAGTATCTATAGCAGTTCTTATGTTATTCAGGATTATTTTGGCAATCTTGGATTTTTTTGTTTTTGTTTCCACATAAATCTGAAGAATGTCATTTCAAGATCCGTGAAAAATTAGATTAAAAATTTGATGGTTATTGCATTGAATCTTTAGATAGCTTTTGGCAGGTTGAATAGATATTTTTACTACCTTAATGAGACCAAAACATGAGTATGGGAGCTCTTTTCATCTTCTATTATTTTCTGCAACTTCTTTCTTCAGTGTCTTAAAGATTTTAATCATGCAAGTCTTTCACTTATTTGATTAGTGTTGCTCCAAGATATTTTATATTGTTTGAGGCTATTATAAAAGGTGTTGTTTCCCTAATATGTTTCTAATTCTGTTTGTCATTTCTGTATAGGAGGGCTACTGATTTTTGTAAATTAATTTTGTATCAAGTTACTTTGCTGAAAGTGCTTTGCTTATCAGTTATAGGAGTTCCCTGGTAGAATTTTTAGGGGAACTTATTTATATGATCATATCATTTGCAAATAAAAATACTTTAACATTTTCCAGAAGGATATAATATTGCATAAGGATATATACATATATATGATATAATATAATATCCCCAGAAGCATATAATATTACTGAAGTAAATAGGAAGTGCGTTGTAAGCAGCATCTAAATTTCTAGAAATGACAGAGACATCTAGCTGCCTGGACAGTCACCCAAAGTTTCTTTAATGTTGGGACACCATCTGCAACTACAGGCCCATAATGTCTCACAGAATTTTCAGTGAAGTAAAACATTTGAAAATCTCTTCTGCTTTGAATTGCTAAATTTTGTCAGTTGCTTTTTTCTGTGTCCTGTAGAATGTCTGGCAGTTTCTTCTGTGAATCAGGAACCTTGAAGGATCATTCCATCTTTTTAAAAGTTCAGCAGTCTCTTTTCTGTGGGTCCTGCATGTCCAAGCTCAAGCAGTCCAGACAAGAGCATTTTCTTGTTTAAATGGCTAGCCTTGTCACATTAAAGGAAAATTTCATAATGAGTTTCTTTGATGCGTGTCAACCTCTCTGAAGTAACTGGTGCTGCCAGAAGTAGACATGTCTTATTGTTGAGAAAAGTCTAAGTTCTTAAAACCTTTTAAATGCCATATTCTGTAGGTCTTTGAAATGTTGAAGAATACCTACCTATCTGAAATATATCTTATTACATCTAGATAACCTAACTAACTTGACTACAGTTTGACTATTACAGATGACTATCTATTAATCTATAATTTTTAATTACATTTTTAAAAATTACATTACATTTTTAAATGAGCTTTATAAACATAATACCTTAAACAAGAGTAGAAATACATATACACAGGGTAACAAAATTGACCTTAAGTTTGCATCAACATACCAAGATCCATACACGTGCAAAGTATTCATCTCTATATCATATCCCCCTTTAAAGGAAAACAAATATGTATAAACATCATTTTGGGAATTTGTGCATTTTTTCCAAACTGCTTCTTGCAGTTTATTAGATGAAGTATTTTCAAGGTTCACAGAGACCTTTCAGGGAGTCTTGTTCCATAAAATCACATTAGCCTGGAAGGAATCCACAGGTTCCCATCCTCTGTAGAAACAAAAGCAGAACCTCTTTTCCGAAGTAAAATATCCTTAGACTCAGACTTTGAAGCCAAAATGCCTTTAAAATATATATGTTGGTTTGCCTTAGCAGTCTGTACGATGAAATGTGTCTCTAGTTAGTTCATTCACAGCCAAAAAATTTAAAGAAAGCACAATAGTAAATACAATCCAGACTTTCTGTGTATTTTCCATCTTTATGTGTTTTTTCTATTTTATTACTTTTTAATATTTGTTATCTTTACTACTTTAATCTATGACTATCCCTACTTTTTTGTTATCTCTCCTAAGCCCATGTACATTTATTCAACACTGTGACCCATTTAGAGGTCTTGTTTTTTGTCTGAATCTGTCTTTTATATATCTTTAATCCTTTTCTGACCATGAGCACTTCTTAAAATGCTAAGTGGTGGTGTGGCTAAGACTGATGTGACTTTGCTTATTGCCTCCACCCAGTCCAACATGGTGGAGCTATGCTCACTGCCAGCTCTGCAAGTCATGCCCACTACCCCACCTCCACAATGCAGCAGGTCTATGTTGCCATTAATCAACTAGTAGCATGCTGCTCACAAATCCCGTTTAAGTGCAGGACCTCCTGAAAGAGCCAGAGTTCTTGCTCCCATCATGAACCAGGAAGCCATTTCATAAAGAAGCCACATGGTTTTTGCTGCTAATGCATTCTTCTCCAATGGCAGCCACATGACATCTCTCTGACTCCACCTTCTTTCTCCTTGCATTCACTTTGGTTTTCCCTGCCTAGTTCTATTCTGCCCTGCCATAGGCCAAAGCAGCTTCTTTATTAACCAATGGTAATAAAATATATTCACAGCATATTGAGGGGAATCCCTCATCAGATTATACTGATTTTCTCAAAGAAAGATCTTTGTGTTATTGATTCTTTGAATTTTTGTTTGTTTCTATTTTATTGATTTCAGTCCTTAGTTTTAATTCTCCTTTTATATGTGACTTTTTTTGATCTAGAACTTTCAGATGTGGTGTAAAGCTACTAGTATGAAATCTCTATTTTTTTTAATGTAGGCACTTATTGGTATGAAGTTGCCTCTTAGAACAGTATACCAGCTCACCTCTTAGAATTGTTTTCCTTAAGTCTCAAGTGTTGTGTATTCATTTTCATTCAATTAATTTCTCTATTGACCTGCTTTTCATTCAGTGGAAAGTTGTTGAGTTTCCATGACACTGTTAGCTTTCTGCTTCTGTTGTTGTTGATATTCAGCTTTAAAATGCAGTGATGAGATAAGAAACAGGGTGTTATTTCAATTTTTTGGTATCTATTGAGACTTAATTTATATCTAAGCACATTTTAGTTAGTCACAGAATTTTCCTTTTTAGTTGTTCTCTGAATGGTCCGACTACTGACAAGAGTGGGATATCGAAGTTACCCACTAACCTGAGTGTGAGGATCAGTATTTGATTTAAACTCTAGTAGTTTTTGTTTTGCTTTGTTTTTTTCAGAACTTGGGTGCCCTTGTGTTTGGTGTATAGATATTAAAAATTGCAATGACCTCTTGGTGGATTTTTCCTTTGATGAATATGTAGTATCCTTTTCTATTTCTTATGATTTAATTTGGTTTGAAATATGTTTTGTCTGACATAAAAATGGCTATTCCAACTTGCTTCTTACTTCCATTTGCTTGGGATAACCTTTTCCACTCCGTTGCCATGATGTGAAGTCTATGTGTATTTCTTGTACGAAGCAGTAGGATTAATCCTTTTTTGTATCCATTTTGTTAACCTGTGTCTTTTTATTGGGGGAATCGAGACCATTGATCATAAGAAATATCAATCGATGACCAATAATTATTGATTTCTGTTATTTTTGTTGTTTTTGTGTGTGTTCCCTCTTTTGAGTTGCTGGTCTGGGATCATTTATTCCTTGTGTTTTCCTGGGTGTGAGTAACTTCTTATTTTGGGATTTTCCTTTTTGGGCTGTCTGTATGGCTGGATTTGTAGACTGATATTGCTTAAATTGTTGTTGTTGCTACTATTGTGTGTGTCCCCTCTTATGACTTGCTACTCTAGGATTATTTAATCCTTGTTTTTTTCTGTTGTGTCATTTTAACTGTCATATCAATTTCTTCTATCGTGTCTTCAACACCTAAGATTCTCTCTCCAATCTCTTATATTCTGTTGGTAAGCCTTGCTTCTGGGGTTCCTATTTAAGTTCCTAGCTTTTTCATTCCCAGATTTCCCTCTGTTTGGGTTTTCTTTATTTATTCTATTTCTAGTTTCAGGGTTTGAACTGATTTGTTAATTTCTTTCCACTGTTTGTGTGTTCATAGATTTCTTGGAAATTTTATCCATTTCCTCTTTAAGGACCTATACTATGTTCATAAAGGATATTTTATACATATTTGTAAAACATTATATAATATTTATATTTTATATATTTATATTTATAAAGTTTATAATTGCATATTCTTATAATGAAATGAAATATGTTTACAATATATTTCAATTTTTAATAAAATTTTATAAATAATCATAAAGACCCTTAGTTCTTTACCTTGTGCTTCAGCAATGTTGCAGTACTCAGGGTCTACTTACTGTGGTGTTACTGCCGGGCTATAACAGAGATGTTCTGTCCTGGCTGTTACTGATTGTGTTTTTTATACTGGCGTGTAGGCATCTGGGATTAGGAAGAATGTAATTCTAGGTACTGATGTTTGCTTTCTTTGTTGGATAGGTGTTTCGTTCCTTCGTTTTATAGCCCTTTCTGCTTTTTAGCATAGTGTGCTGGCTGTGTGTTTTCTGGTAAGAAATTCTACAGGGATCCTAATAAGTGTGGCCATTGGTGTTCCCAGGTGAAATGTGTTTCAAGGTATTGGGAGCTGACACTTAGGAATGGGGATGGGCAATGAGGGGCAGGCTTGGGAATCTGCAGGAGGCAGGAAAGCAGGATGTTCCACCTGGATCTGCTTAGTCTTCTGGGAATATGGACAGAGAGTGAGAAGCAGCAGCTAGTCTGGTATAGAGCTGGAGAAGAGACTGGGGGATTGGATGTGCAGGACAGGCAGGGGAGGATTTGTTACAGAGCTGGAGAAGAGACTGCTGGACAGGCTATGCAGGAAAGGCAAGGGAGGTGAAGATCTGTAGTTAACCTACCTGCTTCCCTGGCTAGAGTCAAGCAGTTTGTGCTCCTAACTACTGAACTATCACTCTGGCCTTCTTTCATACTTTAGATGTTCAAATAATCACTCACAAACAGGAGAGCGAGCGAGAGGGAGAGGGAGAGAGAGAGAGAGAGGAAGAGAGAGAGAGAGTTTTTAAGGTAAATTGATAGGACTTGGCTCTCTCCTACTTGTTTGAGTGTAATAGAAAAACCATAAACATAGAATCATTTGGATATGTATCTATTTTTATGTAAGTGATGATTGGGTGAATTTTATAATCACAAACATGGAATTAAATTTTTAAAATATCTGATATTTGATGGGCACTCATTAAGCACTCAATAGTCTTAAGTATATTGTTTCTTTTGATCTTTAATGTAACACCTTGAAGTAGACCCAGTAAGCATATTTTGTAACCAAGGATATGGAACCCTGGAAAAGAATGTCTGTCTTCCCCACAATTACGCAGTATATGACCAAATGGATTTGAACCTGAGTGTGTGCACTCAGATCTATCACAGTATATAGATAGTGTTGTTTGGAGTCTTGAATCGGAGCAGCTATGATCACTTCCATGAGACTCTTAGAAGATTAATTCCATAAACAATTCCCTTTACAAGGAGTTTAGCAGGTCTCAGAGCCTCAGGAGGCTCTTCTGCTTTCCTTTCCAAAGGTATGTCAGAGTTTAACAATTGCTGGGAGGTAGTGGCTTGTTTCTATGGTTGCCATAATTGTCCACCCTTCTCTGAGTAATGCCTCACCTGTGCTCCTGCTCATAACCTGGATCAAATCACTGGTTCACCAGGCTAGACTTGGGTGGAATCTTTGTCTGGTCCATCATTGTCCTCTCTCTTTGGAGTGACCAGAAATAAACTCTCCAGGAGGAGTAAAACAAAAGCCGGTGTGTTCTTTTGTTCCAGTGAGCTGAATCTGGTTTGGGGATGTGGGGATGAGTTCTGCTTCAGTGATTCAGGTGGATTTTCTTCAGGCACATGACAGACCATTATGCTATGAGTTTAAAGGTCATGTTAGTGGTCTGATTAGGAATTATGTTATCCAGGAAGTAGACAAATAGTCAATCAGCAGTCTAGCAAATGATCCAAAATGTGACACTCCCACAGTTAGTTTATTTGTTTCGCAGGAAAAGACATGGTGATCTTACAGGGCTAACTTGAACTGCCATTGCATCTCCTATAGCCTAACATATGTCATTACTATGCTGCTGTGCCAGGAATGGGTTAAATATGTTCCACTTTCTCTTTCCCATATGGTAATTCTTATCATGAGAACACATTAATCTTGTGCTATTTTCTGTTTCCATTACAATCGTTGTCACACAGGTGGAGCATCAGAATGTTAATGCCTCATGTCTTCTGTGAAGGATAGCAGAATTCGCCACTGCTTTGACCTTTCCAATGTGCTGCATTTCGATTGGGTCTGGAAGTTGATGATTAATGATAATTACGATAATTACACCACGGGATTCTGTTCCAAGGAAGCCACTTGAAACATTTAATAAAATCTTGAACAATCTCTATCCCAATGTTCCTGTTTCTCACCCTGCACCTCCATCACATGTTCCTGGGTAAATAGGTTGGGAAAGATTCGGCCTCAGTTGAAACCAGAAGAATAAAAGAGCTGTGATTTGTGAGTCATGTTTTAGTTATATGAAGGAGGAAAAAAGAAATCAATTTCTAAATCAATAGAATGGTCCTTTGCCCAAACAGCTTTGCTTAACAAAGAGTGAGCATTCCATAAAACACAGCTTCACTTTCGATTCAGATCATTAACTCCGGTTCCCATTAGCCAGAGGTGCCACGGGGAAAGGGGATATTTACTTGTCTCCTCTGCTCTGGTTGCTTGCCTTTAATTTTAGGGAAGTGTAGTTCTCTGGTATGAAGGGGTTATTCTATGCAGGCCTTGTACTTTTTGTGTTCTGAGGCCTCCCAAATTGAGTATGAAATCTCATGCATGCATGTGACATTGGAGCCTTTGCAATGAGCCAGATACTAATTTTGCGAGGAACTCTTTTTTTAATTTTATTTTTAATACAGAAATAATAAGAGGAACAAAAATGAGGTTTTACTTGGAGATGGTTAGCTATTTTCTTCATAGTGCAGCAAATCCTGCCTTACATTGTGATATCAGGATCATATATCTCTACCAGAAGTTTGGAGAGGTCACTATGCTACTGGCAATTCAAAGGGGATAACTTTCTAAAAGTACGCCATCTGATGTAAGTTTGGGTTCTGTTTCCACCAAGAAGTACTTAGCCATGCCAGTGTCTTTGATTTTTAGAAAGTGGCTTGGCCTCTCTCTTTTGAGTGCTGCAATGGCCACTTGCTATCCTCAGATGCACACTCGAGGGAAATTCTGAAGAATGTCAGATCCAGGTAGGCTGGTTGACTCCTGGGTCAGATTGCCTCAATGTTTAGGGAAATAATTTGGAATGTATTTCTTCTCTGCAGAAAATCTCAATGTATTATGCTGCAGCACAATTTCCTAACAGCTTCTGCTAACACCTAACTCTTGAGGAATATTTTATATTCACAAAAAATCATCTGTAGGCATTGTGTGTGTGTGTGTGTGTGCGTGCGCGTATGTGTGTGTCTGTATTTCTGCTCATCTTAAACTTTTCCTTTTTGAGAGTTGTCACACTTCTTTAGGATACCCATAGGACAAGTAAGTATAGGGCAGAAGGTCTTGTCTATGACCACAGTGAAGCTTTTTGACCTTTGAAGTAAGGTTCATCATCGTGCATACTGCTGGGTCTGTACTTCTCCCTGGTAGCAGAAACAGCCTTAGAAGATCAAATATGAACTCTGCCTGAGCAGGGAAGAAACTGACACTGAAGCATCTAGACAGCTCCATTCTTCAAGTGGAGCAATGCTTTTTGGAGGTTTTTATTCTGCAGAGCTATTCAGAGCTTGCAAACATGAACTCAAGAGCATCCAAATGGTGACAGTTGATCTTCTAACCTGGGCAGTTTCTACAATATTAAATTGCATTCTGATTATTTGGAAAGCACAATGCTTTTGATCAGCTGTGGAGGTCATGCATGTAGGGTCAAGTATCTCATTACACTTGTATTTTCTTTCAAATGGATTTGTACCTTTCTTTAATTCTGCTGCTTGTTTCTCTGGCCTATTATTGCAGTCTGTTATTGTGCAGTTTTAAAAATAACTCCTATTCGCACTCCTAGAAGTTAAAAGAAACATTTCTTTAAAGAAAAAGAAAACAAGCAAATGTAATGACAAAGTTAATATTCCAGTGTCTGTGTATTGTAAGTGTGTGAATGTGTATGAGAAAAAAAAAGAGTTAGTAGATAGTACCTGTGCTAAAGGACTCAGTGATTGAAGGCCAATTCCCCTTGTATTCACTAGAAAGTAAGGTGCCAGGTCCAGCATGGCAATTCTGGGCAGTGTGCAAGGAACCAATGCGAGTGTTGTAAGCTAATTAGTGTTGGGGGGGGGATGCTGACTTAGTTTGGACAACTACCTATGCCGTGAAATGCTTTAACTGATGTACTCATCCTTGAGTTTTCTACATAGCCCCAGTTGTTGCCACGCATTTCCACTCTCCTTTGTAACACTGGTCAGTTCATTTATGAAACAGGAGCTGCTATGTACACATTTAGGTTAGACATAGGATTTAAAAAGATGAAAGCATAAAGGCATTCAGCCTGACGATAATTTTTTAAGCATATTGGAGCTTGACACTTGGTTTCAGAAGACTCCTGTCAGAACTTTAAGGCACTGCTGGCAAAGGCACAAGAGCTATGAATAGGAAGAAAATGTCCTTGTTTCAGCACAGCTCATCTTTTGTGACTGACATTCGCAAGAGTTCAAACTGCTGGGCATGCTGATGCCTAGTTTGTGGTTGAGCCTATACTTTCCTGGTTTCTTTCTCCTTCGTTGTCTGTCTCCTGCATCTAGATTGATTTCTCTTTGTTCTGCTACCATATGCCTTTAATTAGACCCTCAGTTATACTGCCTGGCTCTATATTTGTATACCACCTTCAAACCTCACTCTTTATCACTTCCTCTCAATATGGGGGGTGGAGAAAGAGAGAGAGAGAGAGAGAGAGAGAGAGAGAGAGAGAGAGAGAGAGAGAGACCAAGTTCCTGGTCTCTAAAAAGTATAGACCCAGGACCATCATCCTGTAGATCCATTAGCTAATATTTTAAATGAACTGGATGCAGTGAAACCTGTATATTCTTGGTTTGATGTGAGGTCATAACAATGTGGTTACATACAACTGACTGAAAAATTGAGGGGCTACATTTACCAATGTCCACCTACACATATTAAATCTACTGTGCTCATCGTGCAGGGCATAAACCAATAAAATGGAGTAAGAAAATGGACAGCTTCCAATAGCGGTTGTGGGCAGCTCTGTTGTATTTTTCTTGATCATGTCTTGGGGGATGTGGTAGGCACTTACTTGCTCATCGGCCAGTGCTGAGTTGGAAACTTTTGTAATCAGTCTAGGTCGTGAGGATTCTATTTGTGTTCAATGGCAATCGCCACAGAATGATGCACTACAACCAAGAAATACTTAATTCAGCTGGCCAAATGGTCCTACTTCAAATGTCATGAACTGATTCATAGCATTTTCTGGTTTTTTATAATACCCAAAGGTATCATCAATTATTTTTAAATGATTATCCCAAGTCAGTGCCTGTGTCCTGTTTGTGTTCATGAGACACATATTTTACCAGTGTTATAAACTTTAACGAGTGCAGAAATTTGACCACTTGTGCATGCTGTCTAACCCTATCTGCAGATACCATAATAAGTAGGAAATTGTCCTTCTCATTGGTGACTTCCCTGGACCTAGATTGCTCAATTCAGTGAGCCGTTTTCAGCATCTAGGCTCATCTTGCTGTTTCCCACAGGTGGAGAAGGTGACATCGACCTTCAGGACTAATATATTTTTCTCATTTGTAAGGCTCCTGATGACTTATTTTGTTCATGGCATTCTCTAGCAAAAACATTCACTTTGCGATTCCTCTAAAGATCGCCGACATAAAACATTAAGCAAACTGAAAAGTCAGAGCAAAAGCCCCTCTTCCTCTTGATATTAATCACTGGTGGGGGAGTGAATCAGAAGTCTGTGCCGCTCTGATTTCACTCCTCTTCCCTCCAGGCAGAATCCTAGCCTTATTTGTGTCTTCTGGAGCACCCAATACACTGCTGGAGCACCATAAATAATTAATTCCCCCCATAATAAGGAGAAACAGCAGCTTTCAAGAGGCTTCCTTTCCCTGCACTGTATAACTGGTGTTATGGTATTTTTGACTATCAAAACAATGATTAAGCAGCTTTGGCACACTTCATATTTGGGCTAAATGCAGTTCCGCTAATGCACCATCTCGTTCCTCCCTCCCTTAGCACTCGTATTTTAATGATTTCTAATTAATATTGTAATATTTCTTGAATAATTCATGGTTTTAAACAAGAAAGGCTGGCACAAATTTATGTCAATCTGTTTGTGTATTGCAGTGCTGTGCATAACAAATAAACACAGTCTGCTTCCCTTGGAGACTGGGGAAGGGGAGACAAGGGCAGGGAGCATTGCAGAAAGGCTCTGGGACAAGGCTCCTCTGCACAGGAGAAAGCCCCTCCTGTGTCGCCCTTGGAGCTTCCCCAGGGCACCTTTGTCTTTTCTATCACCCTTTGCCATTTTGTTTTTTCTCCAGGCACATGCCTGAGGCCCTCCCTAGCTCTTCCTTACTTGGAACCCAGCTCATCACTGAGCTGCTCTTTCCCTCTGTCCCACCTGTCATTAACTTGTCTTTTAGCTTAACTAAACATTGCTCCGGGATAGGCGTGAACTATACTCTGATCACTAGGCAAGACTAAATTAATAACAATCAGGTATGAGTTTATTCATTTAGCCAACAAATATTTAATGAGCGCTGCTGTTTTCTGCAACAGTGGAGCCCTGGGGGCACAAGGATTAGAGCCCTTTTGAGAGAATCTTGGGGAACTCACACAATTCCTCTTTGCAGACTCCTGAATGATACATTTTTTAAGGAGGGAGACTTCTAAGGTTCCTTGTGAAGAGCTGTTGTTTATACTTTTAGTTATGGTCACAACTGCTGTAATATGGGGACTTTATATTATTGCTACTATTACTATTACCATTATTAATTTCATCTTTAGGAACAATGAGTTTAGAGATCACCAGAAACATTTCAAAATAAAAATATTGATAATCTGGACTCTCTTGCTAACCCTACACGGTGATGACCCTATTTGTTCAGGATTAACTGCATGTTCTGTTGTACTAACTACAAATTCTCCCTGAGAACCAAATGCAGAGGTTTCTTTATGGATGGCACTTTCTCTTTCTCTGGGGTCAAAAAGGCTGCTGCTGTAAAGACTGTTTCCACGCCGTCTCTTGTCAAGTGACTTCCATTCCACCCTCCCACTTTCTAGTGGCTAGGGAAAAAAACTTTAATATCTATCATTTCTGTTGACATTAAGACACTACCAACGCTGTGCTGACCCTGCTGCTGGGGCCATTAATGGGTGTCACTGTTAATTAGTAGCCATTGGAATACTGAAGCTGGGACATGGTTCACTGAGATGGATGGGGATGTTTTGATTGCTTTGCTGTGGCTGGGCTAACTATCATTTGTACTAATGATTTCCAAGTAGGTAGCGAAAGGGTAGGAGGGAAATGGCTTAATTTGATTTTTCCCTCTACTGTCTCTAAGAACAATTTCAGCAGTGAAAACACTGTAGAGGCAATGGCTCCTGGATTCCTTGAGGTCCTTGAGAAGACAGATTGTTATTAACTGACCGTAAAGAGATAGGGAGTGTTGGTGATTATGTATACGTTATAATCTTCCCAGAATGGAGATAATATACCTGCCTTCTGATGTGCTGCAAATGGACTCTGAGGACATAATCATTCCATATGCAGAAAGCATCTGCTGTTGTTGCTGCTGGTCCGAAGGACACTGGGACCTAGAAACAAGCGGTTCAGAGAGTAGCAAGATTATGTGCTTGGTAGCAGAGGGGAAATGCAGCTTGTCCCCGTCCAAAGGGCTCAGGAGGATGTTTAGGGAGAGGAGAGAAGTTTGTAACCTTGGAAATTTCCAGAAAACACACTTTCCTTCTGTGCTCAGCTCTGGGCTGCTTTATTTCCAAGCCCTCTTGACACCCTCCCTAACCTCAAGGCCAGAACTAAGAGTGGACATTCTTCTGGGACCTAAATTTAACCAGAAAGCCCCTGCCTCTACCCTCAGTCACACTGCCACACCAATGCATTATTTCAGTATGAGCCCCAGTGGGCATGGTTCCTGTCCTTAAACTTCTCAGGGATTTCCCCCAAACATCTGCTCCTGGACTCTGCCCTTTTGCTTCTTGTCTCACAGCATTGCATTGTCTACTAGCAGACACTGGCAAACTCCTCTGTCTCAGTTTGTAACCATTTTCCACCTCATCAACAGGGTGAATGTCTCCTGGGACTGAGGGTGGGGGGCTCTGTCTTCTCTTTGCTCTACTCCTTTCTCTGTTTTACCTTTTTCATCTTTGCCAGCATAGCTGACTGGTGGCTCTCTAGGCCTTTCCACCATTCTAAATAATAAATAAATAAATCTTTGTTTTTGTCACTTTTTTTTTATTTGAGACAAAGACCCCTGCATTCCAGTCTGGTATTCAACTCATTGTGTAGCCTGGACATGATCCCCCTGCTTCAGCTTCCCCAGTGCTTATGCTGCCGCTACTGGTTAAATAGTCTTAATTTTATCTCACCTTTTTGTTGAACTAAACAATTTATTTTCACTTGCCTTCCTAGCAATCCTTGGAAAAAACTACTAAATTTCTCACTTTATAATTGCTTTTCAAGCAAAGGTGGGCTTCTGCTCTCTGTTACATCATTACCCTACAAAGACCATGTGCCAATTCTTATTGCAAAACACTCAGTGATTTTCAGCATACCTGATTCTCTCCGATGTGTCCTGGATGGATATTATTTCTCCTTACTATCCTTCTTTGGCTTGTAGGACATCTCTCTCTCTCTCCCTCCATTTGTCTCTATCTAGTTCTTTTTGGCCCTTTCTCATTCTTGTTAGGACAGATAAACTTCTTATTACTTAGATCTTAAATTCTGAATGCCCTCTCATCTGCTTTGTTTGTTTTCTTGGCTTCAGTTACCACAAACGAGCAGACATTGTCTTCTGCTTTCCTCTCTTTTCAAGTGACTTTGACTCTTTTCACATTTTATCTGAAAACATGTGGTTTCTATTGGGATTTCAAGTCTTTCCCAGCCATGAACATTCAAACCCAAATTGTGGCTCTGCTTCTTCCTTGGGATGTATGGTTGGTGCATTGGTCCATGATGGTGGAGAGAGCAGAAGCAGGGAGGTTTGGAGGACTGTGGGTATGACAGAGACAACCCTTGGGAGTTGACTTCTGTGAATCAACTCAGCTTTATTCCACAGGATTGGGAACCTGGGGACAAATCCTCATTTCATTAAGTGGCTTCGTATGTGGCAGCAGAATCCTGTAGCAAACCTTCTAGTACAAGTCTTAGTTACCATATGTGCAACATGGGAGGCTTCTAGAAGGAAACTGTGCCAAGGATCATGCTGAAGATATATCTGGCATCCAGCCTTAGAGACAGCTTTCAGATAAGGTCAGTCCTCTGATCCCTAGTACAATCTCCAGATAAGGGCAGGTAGAGAGCAGGATGATCTTGCTGGAGAGGGGTCCCCATGTTGCTGAGCTTTTAGTGAAAGCTTCCAGGCCATAAGAGACTACAATTTCTGACCAGCTAGGCCTTTCAACACCCAATATTTTTTTTTTTTACTCAGACCCTAAAATCTGATCTTCCTGTTTCTCCAGTTCAGAACCTGGTGATCCAATGGCCCTAACTCCAGTCTACCCTTCCTGATCCTCTGTTTTCATTCATCACACCCAGTGTGTAACTAAATCCTTTTTACTCTGTATGTCATTGTTAGCCTCAAGGTCACAGTACTAATTTGCATTGTCCTCATTATAAAGGTTTTATTTTTTTAATTATGATTGCCATTTCCCTGCTTAGAAATCGTCACCGAGAGTCTTACAAGACATGCTTGTCATCCTGTCCACGGCACAGCTTCATGGCTTGCTATCCTCTCTAAGCTCCATGTTCCAACACCTCTCTCCTTGATGTTCTTGGGGGACCCTATACCCTTCCAGTCTTTCATGTTTGTGAAGTAGGGTCTTGTTCCTTAATGTCCCTTTCCTGACATCTTTCATGCTTCCACATCATTGTTGATGAACTATCACGTTTCTAAAACGTTCCCAAACAGCCCAAGGGAGATTGAAACCCTTCTTTGTGTTATGGTTTGCACATCTTCCTACTAACTGAGCTTTAAGCACCTTTTTGTACATGGAATACTTGCCGCCTGCCTAGAGCAGTATAAATGATAAGTGTGTGTGTGTGTGTGTGTGTGTGTGTGTGTAGTCACAAAAGATTCCAAACTTGCTAAAAGTTTTTCTATTTTTTTCCATATTTTTTTTAAATAAGACCCAAATTATCTGTAATTCTGGATGCAGAAGACTACATTGCTGTTGTGTCCTGGTAAATTAACAGACATACGACCTGAGCTAAAGTATTTGATCTTTCTTGTCCTCAGATGTGGCTGTAGCTACCACACGGTTTGAACTATTGTTTGAGGAGACCGGGGTTGTTGAAAGGCAAGAATGCTGCTGATAAGGAACATTTTTTGTTTTTACCCTTCTTTGTTTATTAGAACAGCTTGGCTTCCAGAAGCTGCGGATATCAGGATGCTGTGCAGAATTTTTTAAGCCAAATATCCCACTTCTTAAATATAATTTAGAAACCACTTTACAGGGTTATCGCTAATTCTTCTCTAGCTGAAAAATGTCTGCGTTTCTGTGAGCTGCATAGTAATATTGGCCTGACAAAGCACTCTTGCTGCAGCACAGTGGAAAGACGTCATGTGATCATTGCACAAACATTCAATTTTACACTTTATACATAGATGAAAGTGGTGGGCACAGAGAGAAGTGGATAGGAGGAGAAGAGAGTTAGGTTCATAGAAGGGAGGGCCCCAATTGAGGAGATGTAGCTGCAGGTATGTGACTCCTTGTTCTTCTTTCTGATTACAAGTCCTGGAAGAGCACGCTTATGAGCTAAGGTGAGCAGAGGAACAGTAGCGACTCTTTCAGGAGCCTTGTCCTTCACAGTAATAGCTAAAAATGCAACAAAGTAACCTGTTCTCCCTGCAACAGTCACCAAAAGCCAGCAACTTCATATTTAGTTAACAAAACAAAACATGGGGATTCAGTTCCAGAGCTGGAGACAGCGATTTTAGAGTTCCAAGAAAGTACTTGTCTCTTAAGAGAATGTCGTGTGGACTGTTCTGTGTGCAATTTCAGAGCTGTTCTGTGTTCAATAGTGAGCTACACATGGTATTATTGGAGCTGTATGTGGTGCCAAAAGTCTGGAGTTGCATGATCTTTCTCTGCAAATCATCAATAATATTCTATTCAGAATGTGTGTTACATGTTAACTGCACTGTTTATTCTCGTGCTACCATGGGGATTTGTGGATGAAGTGCTTGGAGGATGGTCAGGGCCAGGCAGAGGACACAGAAGCCCTCAGAATGAGTTCTGGTTTGCAGTTTCTTATTTAGATGCCAGAGGGAATTTTGACTTGGAGGAAAATCAAATACATTACCACAACATTCTTTGCAGTTTTACATGCATACACAAACAAGCCTGAAACAAATACTGCTTAAACATACTTTTAGAAAACAGAAAATTTTGCCTAATTATGAAACCAAAGGAAGGAAAAATTAATCTAGGTGCTGAGGGGCAGATATTGAAATGTTAAATAAAGATTTTGTAAGACAGGAATGTTTTCTATTCAAGAACTGGGGCTTAAAAATCTCATGAAAGGTTCAGTGTAAAGTCAGATTGTCCTCAGACACTTTACTTGGAAAATAGTGTGGGCAATGGCTGATATTTCAGGGTATGAAATAGCCTGTTGTTGTTTTTTTAGCAATCTAATGTTAGGCTGAAGGGCTTTAGTAACCTAATGAAGCTGGAGGGCTGCCTGACATTTTCTACTAGGTTTCTGGAGACTGGCAGGTTGTTGTGGGCGTCCCTGAAGTCATTCGCCTACTAACATGAGCAGTCGAAAATCCAGAGTTGCTAACTAATAGCAGATTTGAGATTTGTTATTTTCCCTATAAAATATTGCTGCAGACAGAGGAAGAGGTCAGACGTAAACTTTCATTACAGTAGTTAATGTTTATCATTCTACAGTCTCCGAATGTCAACATGCTCCAAGCCATAAACTCAATCAAGTGGGACCTTTCCGAAGCAGCAGACCACTGTATGTTTCACAGGGCACAAATCTAATTTTACTTGAAAACATTTCAGTAAATGGGAATATCATTTCCCTGTTTCTTTAATTGGCATTAGCTACTTTCCAGTATTTGCTCTCATGAAACGGCAGGTCTTAATGGATCTGACTGGGAACACATGGGGGAACCTGTGTCGGTGACTGTAACCCATGATTTACTCGGCACACCCAACTCTATGTTGTAAGAGGCCACTTGTTTGTTTCAACTCACTCAGAACCTAAATATCCACACAGAAAATGTTTTAATTAAATCACTGTTTGGCCCATTAGCTCTAGCTTCTTATTGGCTAACTCTTACATCTTCATTTAACCCATTTCTATTAATCTGTATATCACCATGAGGCTGTAGCTTACCAGGTAAAGTTCCTGTGTCTGTCCTTGGTGGGGCTATATTGCTTCTCTCTGACTCTGCCTCCATTCTTCCAGCATTCAGTTTAGTTTTCTTTGCTTAGCTTAATTCTACACTATCATGGGCTCAAGACAGCTACTTTATTAACCAAGGTATTCACAGCATACAAAGGAGAATCCCACTTCACCTCCCCTTTTCTGTTTAAATAAAGAGGAAGGTCTTAACTTTAACATAGTAAAATTACATAAAACAGTTATCAAACAAGAATTACAGTTATAATATTATATCTATTTTATCTTTTATCATGACTAAGGAAACCTATATCTATTCTTCAACTCCATCAAAAACTCCAGAAGGATACAATATTACCTAAGTAAACAGGAATTGCATTGTAAGCAACTTTCATAATTCTAGAATTAACAGAGACATTTCACTGCCTGGACAGTCATCCAATGTTCTTCTGTACCATTGGGGCATCATCCATATTCAGCCTACAGGCCCATAGTATCTACCCACTTTTCCATGAACTGGAAAATTTCAAAGTCAGTTCCACCTATATTGGCAGTTTGTCAGTCACTTTCCTCTGTGTCCTGAAGAATGTCTTTTAGACTCTTGCATGAAACAGAAGCCCTGAAGAACAGTCTCACCTTTCAAGCAATCCAGACAAGAGCCGTTTCTTGCCCAAATGTCTAACAAACTCTGTGAGGAGCCTCTTTGATGCCCATCTTCCTCTTGAAGTAACTGGTGCTGCCAGGAACAGATTTGTCTCACTCATAAAAAGTTCTAACTTCTTAAAACATTTAAATGCCATATTCCATAGGTCTTTGAAAGGTTTGAAGAACACCTATCTAATTGAAATATATCTCTATATATCTAGAAAACCTAACTAACATGACTACAAGTTTGACTATTATAGATTATTATATATTAACATATATTTCTTAATTATACATTTCATATTAAATGAGCTGGACAAACACAATACTTTAATCAAAATAAGAAATACATATAAACAGTATAACAAAATTGGTCTTAAATTTGTATCAATAAACCAAGATCCATACCAGTGCACATCCCCCTTTAAAAATAAACAAACATTTATAAACAATTTTGGCATAGTTTTCTTCAAACTACTTCCTGTTCTTTATTGGGAAAAGTAAATTTTGGGGTGTTCATGGAGCCCTTTCAGGGGGTCTTGGTCCATCAAACCACATTAAGCTGGAAGAATTCCACAGATTCTCATCCTCTGTGGAAAGAAAAGAAGAACCTTTTTTCCAAAGCAACAAACTCTTAGACCCAAATTCTGAAGACATGATACCTTTAAAGCATATATGTTGGTTACTTAGCTCCTTTACAGTCAACAATTCAAAGAAAACACAATGATATACCTAATCCAGACTCTCTGTATATTTTCCATATTTATGTGGCTTATTATTCTTTATTTCTTTAATATATGACTGTCTATACTCTGTCTCTTTAAAGACTTTGTTTTATTTATTTTAAAACCATTTACATCTTTTCCAATTCTCTATTTCTTCTCTCTTCCAAGCCTACTTACATTTAACCAATACTGTGACCCATTTAGAGGTCTTTCCCATCTGAATTTGTCTTTATTGTGTATCTGTAATTATCTTTTGACCACAAGCACTTTTTTTAAAAAATGCTAAGTGGGCATGGCTAAGACCAACTCTGCAGTCCTGCCTGCTTGCTCCACCCAGTCCAAGATGGCAGGGCCAGAGGTCTATTTAGCATGAGCCATGCCATTTTCAGGCACACAGCAGGTCTATGTTGCCATTAAGCAAGTTGTAGCACTCTGCTCACAAACCCCATTTAAATGCTCGGCCTTCTGAAAGAGTCAGATTTCAAACTAGCAGCACAACCCACAGGCCAGGAAGCTGCCATTTCAAAACTGCATGGCTGTCTTTTTCTACTACTGCTAAATCTAGAAAACATTTCTTAAAAGAGCCATGGTGTTAAGCAATGCTTAACTCTGTTTTTTTTTTTTTTCGTTGTTGTTGTTGTTTGCTTTTTGCCTAGAATTCCTTCCCAAACTCTCATTGGCACCAATTTGTTGTAAGGAGGCTGCTTGTTTGTTTCCTGGCCACTCAGCAGCTCAGAACCAAAATAGTCACACAGAAACTGTATTAATTAAATCACTGCTTGGCCCATTAGCTCTAGCTTCTTATTGGCTAACTCTTCATTTAACCAATTTCTATTAATCTGTATATTGCCATGAGGCTATAGCTTACCAGGTAAAGTTCCTGTGTCTGTCCCTGGCAGGGCTACATGGCTTCTCCTTGACTCTGCCTCCTTTCTCCCAGCATTCAGCTTAGTTTTCCCTGCCTAGCTCCATTCTACTCTATCACAAGCTCAAGACAGTTTCTTTATTAACCAGTGGTATTCACAGCATACAGAGGGGAATCCCACATCAACTCTGCTTGCCTGATGCTTACAATGAAGGTGAGTTAGTTTCTCTTGAGAAGACTGGCTCTATTTAAGTTGTGTAGAATAGCTCCCGGGAAGCCAGGGCAGATTACTGCTCTTTCTGTCTCCTTCCTCTTAGGCATTTTGTATGCTATCATCCTTTCCTGGATTCTGGTTCTTGTTTTTCCATACTCTAATAACTTCGTGTGCCTTTCCATATTAGATGCCAGATGAATCTGTCCTGTGCTTGCACCTTCCTGGGCTCTGAGCTGTGGAGTTTGTTCTACAAAAGCTTCTCTTGGGGCTGTTTTTTCTCTAAAGGCTGCATATGCCTCATTTGACCCTGTGTTTTACATGTGTTGTGTCTCTCCTGCAGAATTCATCAGATGACAGACTTCCTAACCCAGTCTCTTCCTTTTCTTTTAACAATTTGGAACACATCACAGGTGTGTGAGAGTTGGCTTCCTAATCTCTGGGTCCAACAAAGTCAACATCTGAGTGCAACGCTCAGTCCTGCAGAGGTTGCCCTCCGGTCTCATCAGGATTTGCCACTTGTGGGCCTCTCTATTTACTTGTGTGATTGATCTTCACTGAACTTCCAAACATGAAAGTACAGATGATGTCTGTTTCAGTGCCATGTTTATCACCTTTAGGGCATAGTCTTGGCCACATGGTAAGTATAAGCTGAACTAAAATAGAGATTGAAAACTGAAAGAAAGCCTATAAACATTTCTAGTAACATGCATGTTTTCCTGCATTTCTCAGGTGTGTTTGGGCCAGAGTGTTTGGACACTCCAGTGATTTCTCAATGTATGTGGAAAACAAGCACATGTATTCAGGTCAGTTACATATTTAAAGAAATGTTTTTCTACCCAGTGGTGGTGATGCATGCCTTTAGTCCTAACACTCAGGAGGCAGAGGCAGGTGGATCTCTGTGAATTCAAGACCAGCCTGGTCTACAGAAAGAGTTCCAAGATAGCCAGGGCTGTTATACCAAAAAACTTTAAACCCCGTCTCAAAAAAACAAACAAAAAATTAAAAAAAACAATGTTTTTCTGTTTTTATCCCTAAACATGGACTGTTACAATGCTATGAAATATCATAATTGCAAGGATAATTTAATATTGTTACTAAATGATTCAAAAATAACATTAGCATAGAAAAGGATGCAGTTCAAATACATTACCAATTATAATTCTATAATATGTAGAAATTTTTTAAAAAAGAGAAAAATAAAAATATTTTATTCTCTATAGTAGAATGAATTACTTGCTATGTTCAAAGAATTTTCAATAGAATGTATGCATTTATTTAAATATTAAATTGTGACATACTTGGATTTAGAGGAGAATTTTAGGATCTTCTATGTGTCAATCAGTAATATATTCCTTATGTAAATAACAGATACAGTTAATTGAAAGTCGAAGGAGTGAACAAAAATGGTTTTCAATGAATATATTAACATCTAGAATTTTTTAAAGAATAGCATATTTTATAGCAGTATCATTAACTTACTAATGACTATAATCATGGAGTGCATATATATATCCTGATGAGTTTAAAGATGAAGCTGTCAACATAAACAAATGCAACAAGCTTGACCATCATCTTTTAATGTTTCTTTCTTTCCTCCTTTTAAGCTGGTGAGAATATTTGGCACAAGAAAACTTTAAGTTTGCAATAAAATGTGTGCTGTGAGGCTCTGTTCTTGTGTCATGGAAGCCAATGACCTGTGAGCCAACTCCTCTCTATTTGTTCCTTCTCTCAGAACCTGAGCAGGAGTACCATTCTACACTGTTCCTGTGACTTCAACTCTCAGACTTATTGTAGGTTATGTCCTGCAGTATTTATTCCTGTGTAAAAGGCTGGTTTATTTAGCCTAATCTCCTTAAGTTTAATTATCTGTTGTTGCAGTGACTCTCCCTCCTGGCTACTCCTTGTGAGAAGGGGTTGGGAAGGTGCGGAGAGAATGACATAGACCCAAGGAGTGAGGTGAGAAGCTGAAGCAGAATCATTTATTGCAGATGTGGGGTTGACCATTATGCCCTCTTCCCTGGGCCCAAGCGGTGCCGCAACGGGGAAGGCTGTGTTGTCCACTCCTCGTTGGTTCACATCATCTGTCTCCTGATATCTCCAGTCACCAGGTAGATTCTGGGTTGACTCAAGGTAAAGTTAGCAGTGAGCATGCTCTTATTAGCTAGCCCAAGGTGATTTCAACTTGGTGAGCATAGCTGGCTGAAACCAGTCGACTGGCTTCCACCTACAATCCGTCAGAAATGTAATGGTCTCCTTGTATAGGTCTGAGAAATATTCCATTGTTTACATATGCTTCATCTGCAATAGACTTCCAGGTGTTCTCATGGCTTTGCTAGTGTGTAGAACACATTCTGATGACAAGAACACAAAGATGTCTTTGAGGTAGCACTCTCAGTTCATCAGGAAACTGTAGAAGTGAGATTTTGGTTTGTAAGTTATTTCTCCTTGGGGAACCCCCCATTCTACACTATTTTCATATGCCGATCTACTTTGGTGCTAACTAGGATTTCTTTATAAAGATACCTCAGCAGCCATCTTCCATCGCTTTCATAATTGTCATAACAAGTATAAGGGGTGAAGGCAATTATTTTTATTTTCATTTGGACTAGTATGTTGAGGAGTTTTCTCCATCTATCCACCATTTGTATGTAGTCTTTGTGGCAAATATTTCATTCCTTTCCCGAGTTGTCTGTATTGTGCTGTTAAGCAATGTTATGGATACTAACTCTCCATGCAATTAATCTTTTCTAGATGTTATCTGCCACTCTGTGGTACAGCCTCAATCTGCATGCAGTGATATTTTTTGTTCCTTTTTATTGGTCCTTCTTGTCTGTTTCTGATTTTGTTGTCTTTGCTTTCTGGGTTATACCCAAAGGGTTGATGATTCCCTTCTCTGGCACTGCTTTAGGAATTTTCTAGATTCACTTGTTCTGTATCAGTCTAACCTGTGTTGACCTAGGTTTTATGGACAGCATATGATAAAGATTCGATTTTATCCCATTGCATTTAGATGCCCTTTTTTTCTAGCATCATTTATTGAAGAGGAGGTTGAGAAGTGCGGAGTCAATGACATAAACCTGAGGAGTCAGGTGAGAAGCTGAAGCACTCATTTATTGAAGATGTGGGGTTGACCATTATATACTCCTCCCAGGGCCCAAGGGATGTCACCATGGGGAAGGCTGTGTTGTCCACTTTCCCCCTGTTGTGTATTCTTAACTTCCCTGTAAAGACTAGGATACTGGGAATGTGCGGGTTTTAGTCAATCTGTATGTTTTGATTCCAGTCTCATGCTTCTTTGATTGCTGTAGCTTTGCAGTATATTTTCAAATAAGAAAATGTGATATCTCCAATTTTTTTCTTCATTAACATTGTTCTTGCTCTTTGGGACCTTTCGTGGATGTGAATGCATTTTGGATTTATTTATATTTCTGTTTAAGATGGAACCATAGCTCTTTAGAAATTTAGGATGATTAATTAGAAGCAGCCAAAAGAGAAAATAATTTTAATTAAAATAAAACTGGTTTTAGTTTCCTTTTACCTTCTTCCCACCCTTAAGAAAAATACTGTTTTCTAAAAGTTATTTTATATTGTCAACAAGACTGAATAGATGCCATGGTTATTTCTTGCATGCTCCCTGACCCATATGTGCAGAGTCTGCCACATGAGCAAAACCCACATTTTTATCATCAGGAAGCATACGTTGGTATTCTTATCTCATATTCGGATATAGGATATGCACTTTTATTCTTACCAAGATTCTGTTTCATGAGAAGAAATTCTTTAAAGTGCAGGGTCTTGTTAAGTGATCGGGTTTGAATTTCTGTGGAATTTAAAATAAAATGAATGCCAAAGTTGAGGTGTTATTTACGATTTACTTTGGAGAGGTCCTGTATTCCAAGGAGCAGGGTGAGGAAAGAGGCTTTGAACTAGAAAGGTGGAGGCTGGCATTCAGGGGCCATATGATCAGCCTTCCTCAAGAGAAGTTGCAGTCTCTGCCTGCATGTCTGTACAAATTCTGACTATAGGCATTAAGTTTCCAAAGGGATGTTAACTAATTACAGCATGATACAGGGAAAATATGCATATAAGCACATACATATAACAGAAATGAATGTAGATGAGGTCATGAATTTGAGAAAGGTGGTAGGGGGATACAGAAAGTATGAAAGAGGAGGGAAGGGGAGTAGAAATGACATTAAAACAGTACTCATATATCAATCCTAAAATATAAACAAACAAATTAGCAAAGGTAATATAGGACCAAAAAGTATGAAAGCAAAGGGGCTCAATTTGATATTCTTAAAATATTTACTTAATTATTACATATTAATGTTATTATTATTTTATTACATATATTATTCAAAATAAAAATATCAGTTCAAAAGATAATCAATAAAATTCAAAGCATATCCAAGAACCAGGATTAGACTACAGGTATGACTTTTTAATTAAATATTTTTTGTGAGAGGAAAGAATATCATTAGCCTTTTTTATGGTCTTCACAGCAGAGTAAGAAATACTTCATGAAATTCTGTGGCTAGAGCTAGTACATGAGAGGAGAAGTTTCATAGCAGCATGATCCTGTGCGTGGATCATCTAGTGTGGATGGATTCCTCACACTGCACTGGGGAGGGGTTGGTCTACATAAGAGGTCATATTTGAGGTTTCTGTAGCACCTTGGGGAAAGTCATGACCCTGATGTTAGATATACTGGAAGGCAGTAACTGACCCTACCAGTACCCAGTTTCATTTTCTGTAGAATGGAAACACATGGCTGATATCTCCAGGCTCTGTGAAGGTACAAAATGATAATTATATAGAAAGTTAAAAACACATTATAACTTTTAAAACTATACTGCACTAATTAGAAATTACATAAGAAGTTCTCAACCTGTCATGGACCCTTTAGGGATCAAATGACCCTTTCACAGGGGTTGTATATCAGAAATTCTGAATATCAGATATTTATATTATTATTCATAGTAAAATTATAGTTATGTAGTAGCAATGAAAATAATTTTATGGTTGAGGTCATCCTAACAGGAGGGACTATATGAAAGGCTCATAGCATTAAAAAGGTTGAGAACCACTGCATTAGATGAAAAAATATTTAATTTCTAGTGTTCTTCAAATTTTGCTTGTAATGCATAGGAACCAGTGATAACCCTGTCTTTTCACCTGTCATTTGCTAGTCCTTCCCACACATTCTGAAACTTATCAACACAGCCAGAAACTTGGGAGGGAAGATTTTATAAAATACCTCCCAATTTATCTTAGACATACAAAATGTCAGCAGGTTCCTTAAACAGTGCTCTCCTTTTCAAATTCTATCTCATCCCTGGTTTTCCAGGCTGATTGGAAGACTTAGAGTTACATTGTAGCTACTGACTGTAAATTGGCTGCTGGAAAACAGTTGAAAATATTGCATCCATTTCTGACCTTCTCAGTAAGCTCCATGCTTTATTAACCTTGTGTATACCTTAGAGGTCAAGTGCTGAACTTGTCACCCAAAGGATACAGGATAACTTCTATCACAGACTCATCTTTTGGAGGTCCCTGAGACCTACTTCCCAAATTCAGTCCATGACCTAAATAAAAGCCATCTCCTAAAATTCAAGTTTATTTATGTACTTATCTATATATAACTATTACTGATTCTAGCTTAGCTAATACCGAAATTTATTCCAAATGACAGTAGCTTTTTGGTATCTCCTCTTTAGTGTTGGACATTAGGTACTCATGAAAGCCTATCATTTTTCTTATCTTCTTGTAAATCATGTCTGTAGATAAATTCTGGGTCATTGTTTCTTGACGTGGGATTCCCTCTGTATGTTGTGAATATCATCTGTTAATAAAGGAACTGCTTTGGGCCTATAGCAGAGCTATAGGGGAACAGAGCTAGGTGGGGAAAACTAAACTGAATGCTGGGAGAAAGGAGGCAGAGTGAAAAAGAAGCCATGGAGCCTCTGCCGGAGACAGACGACAGAACTTTAGCTGGTAAGCTACAGCAATGTGCTCATACACAGATTAATAGGAATGGGTTAAATTAATATGTAAGAGTTAGCCAATAAGAAGTTAGAGCTAATGGGCCAAACAGTGATTTAAATAATATAGTTTCTCTGTGATTAATTTGGAGCTGAACATCCGGGAACCAACAAGCAGCCTCCCCCAACAGTTTCTTTGCTTTTCTTTGTTTTCAGTGGGGTGTTTTTCTCTTCAGCATTACATAAATGGAAGAGAGACTGGTAGAGTTAGGGTCCAAGAGAAGCCCCCAAAGGCCAACAGCTACGTACGCACTAAGAAGAGTGCTTTATAATTCCAACATTGGGGTGGCACTTGGTGACCCCCCAAAGAAGGTCACAAGCTCCTTTTAAGCTGAGTTAGGATAATTTCAGAGAGGAGGGATTAATCTGGGGCTGATTGGTAGAAGTGGTTAGGGACCTTCCAGCAGCAGGGTAGGGAAAGCTATCTTCTGTTATCAGGAGACTGGGTGGCACCTGCTGAGTCAGCAGAAAGGTTTTAGGGACCTGCTGAGCCAGCAGAAGGCTTGTTTTTCCTGAGGTCTCTATGTTTACTTCTGTCCCATTTTAGTGAACTGAAACTAAGGCTTAGATGCCTGTCAGGCTACTTGGAGAGCCTGGACTGCCTCCCTGACCAAGTTTTCTCAGTAGGAGCAATAAACTTTTATTGACCCTTCCCATGGCAGGCACTGGGCTGGATTATGTGCATTATCATAGCCACTTTGTGATAGGAATGTTGTTTTTTACCTTTTTTTTTTCAGATGGAGAAATGAGGATAGAAGAATTAGTTTTCTATCTTCAAATGCACAGTGGGATACATAGCAATTTCCTCAATCTAGGGATAAGCCTGGAAAATATGCAAGGAGGAAGTATTTACCTCACCCAGTGGGCTGGAAAAAACAGAACTCACTTGGGAATAGCTTAGTTAACAGAGCATAAGTACACTGCTACACATACTTGAAACTGGATCATAGACATACATATGCACACACATATGTATGCATGCATACATGCATAAACATACACTCACATACATATATACACATGTGTGTCTATATGCATGTATAGACACACATATAAACAGACCCACACATAAAAATAGACACACACACATATACACTCACACTCATACTTAAACAGTCATATATACACATAAGTAGGCACATACTTATACACAAAAGTAACATTAATATTATGACTTAAAACAAATCTCAGAATCTAGTTTCAAACACAAATTGAATAAGGAAAGATTCCCTGAGTAACACACACTGGATTTGGAGCATGAGTTAAGCCGTGATCCTCATCCCTGAACATCTGTTATATGTGAGTGTTGAGTGCTAGACTTGTGCACAAACTACGATCCAATGTTAAAGCCCTAGTACTACTAGTAAGATTAGTAAACACTAGGTCATAAATAATCTATTTTTTCATAGTTTATATTGATTTAGTATTGAACAATATTTTTATGTCATATTAGGTTAAAAGGTGTATTAATATAAATGTTTCCTGTCTACTTTGCTTTCTTACTGTAGAAAATCAATGTGTGACTCACATTTGAATTTCATGTTACATTCCTGTTAAACTGCACTGGGCTGAAGTATCAAGATGTGGGCTAAACAAAGTATCTGTTTAGGGAGCATTTTTGTTGCAGGCACAACTCATTTTTGAATGCCCATGATGGTTGAAGTCAGACTTTCTGGAAGTCTCAGACTAGTCTTCCTAAGTACCACTTTGATCTTGAACTATCAGAATCTCTCTGATCTTCTCAAATTAGTAAGCATAGATTCATGCTGAGTAGGAAGAATTCTTGAGAGTTTAGCTGGAGTTAGTTTGTGGGAGGAGTTCTTGTTGAGATTGGAGCCATAGTTATTGGTGGGAGGAGTTCTTGTCGAGGGTGGAGCCAGAGTTAGTTGGTGGGAGGAGTTCTTGTTGAGGGTGGAGCCAGAGTTAGTTGGTGAGGCAGTGAACTTGGGGGATTCACTTAAAGAAACAGGGCTGCTATGCTTTAGACCCATGAACATTTGGAAAAGGAAGCTACAAGAGGGAACCCTGTCTCCTTAATTAACTTACTCTTCTTTGTCCTCTCAGATTGAGCTGTATCTATGGAAGGTACAATGAACAGACCACAGTACAACTAATCTCTTCAATTCTCCTGTTGCAAAGATTGATGTAGACCATTGTGTGATCAATTTGGTCATGACACTGGATATCAGTCATGGGCCTGACTGAAATGAATGGAATCACTTTACTCCACTCTGGTTTGCTTTCTCTGTGTAAACTTAGCTGGTTCACAGGTTTGGGGTCAGGGAAATCAGGCTGCACCTAAGTCTAGTAACCTTCTTGGATAATTTATTAAAGGAAACTCTGCTTATTCATGCATATCAGTCATAAGAGGCCACATCAATCAATTCACCTGCCTTGTTCACATTCTCTCCTCACAGGGTGTACTTATCTACTGTTGAAGCTAGAAAATGTCTCAATAGATTATGTATAAAATGTTTTTTTAATCAGATAGAGGTACCTAGCCTTAAATTAATACATAAACTAACTAAAGCACATAATTTCTCTAGAAAGTTTATCCATGTTTCAAGAAGTTGTACAGTGTTTGGGATAAACTCACAGTCCCTAAAAGTGACAACTTCAAAGAAAATGGTCTCTATAATTTAGTAAAGTATTTAGAATTAATTTTGTCACTTAGTTCTCTTATTACACATGTTCAGAGACCCACCATGATGAATATAGAGAGGCAGTCAATATTGCAACTGCTGTACAATAAATTTTTGATGACATTGAGGGTTTTGAAATTTTTTGGATGTAAATTCTGAAGTTCCTGTGACCTTGAACTTCATTTTCTGTCATTCATCGTGTCAAATTACTTTAGTCTTGAGTCTTTTTCTTCTTATTCCTGTGGTGGCTTCCTTATTTTCATTCAGATCTGGTTCAAAACATTGGCTGTTACTTTGACCTACACTGACATTTCAAAGGCTGAAGAATAATTAGTGAAATAAAAACCTCATAATTGCTTTCATGCACACACCCACGCAAAGCCTTTTGTTGAGCTGGCAGAGTGGATTGAGATTTTGTTGTGTTGTGTTTTGTTCCAAATGACTGAGCAAGGAATTAAGGGAAGTGAGAGGCATTTTCTAAGGTACAGTGATCACCTAGCAATGCTGATACATGGAGAAGCAGTCGTCTATCTGGTTTAAAACCCTAAGCTTTAACAAAAAGAAGTCCTTCTTTGGAGATAATTTTAAAACAGATATGGTACAACAGTCAATATGGCTGTCTAACTTTAGCTGCTTGCTTTTGGCTTGGCTGGAAATACTTATTTATGGATTATTTTCATTTGGGTATTAAAATGGTATTAACTCTTTAATATCTGAGGGAAACATTTCCAACAGAATTGACATGATGAAATATGCTCTTCATGCACTTGCCCTTTCTTCTAATCTGGTTTGTTGGAATTTGCATGGGGGGTTCTAATCATAGATGTAATCAAGTGTGAAGCTGCTTATTGAAAGCTAGCTGGCTTTCAGTCTAAAGAAGAGATGATCAGGTGGCTTCTGCCTCTTCTGGTTTGAATTCCTTGGTTCTTTATGTTCCTCATATTTCTCTGTAGACGGTTATCACAACAAACAACCCTTGTGGTTACACAGTGAGCTTTGCTGAGAAGTGCTGCCTTGTGTGCCCCACTCTCTCCTATGAGGTTCTCTACAGGGTGCTTGGCTTTGTCTATTGTGTGTTATTTTTCTATTTTTTTGTTTGCATCACTTGCAGAATCTTTAATTTTTATTTGATACAATTTATATGATAAACAAGCATAGCTTTTTGTAAACAAAGTAGGTACTTCTAAATTTTTTTCAGGTTCCTTTTACTTTCTTATAATGATTGTGTTGAGAGGCTTTTCATATATGTGTTGTGGTTACTGATTAAAGAGAGTAAGGTGAGAAATTCAAAATGTCCATTAACTTATCTAAAATGATAACACATGTATAAATACTGTATTTGCAGAAGAAAGTCTTTTTCTTTTTATTGAAAATAGGTTCTTTATAAACATAATGTCACCCAAATATGCTTTCCTTTCCTTCTTCTCCTCCCAATTCTTCCCCACGTCCCCTCCCATTGTGAATCCATTCTCTTTCTTTCAAAGAATGACATTTTCAAAAAAATAGGTTATAGTATAATCATTGTTTTACATATCTTTCAGATTTCTTTAATATCTGATTTGATTGGTGATAGACCAAAATATAACAGGTCTTGTAGTGAGTAGAAAATTCTACTGTGCCCTACAAGTTAAAAAGATGGATCATGTCTTGCTATTATTATGAATTGGATTTGGACCTCATCAATTCTTTACATATGTTTTGGGAGCTCCAAGGGTGCTTGAACCCCTGGTTTAGTAATGAAAATGAGATGACATATTAAAAACTTTATTTAAACCCCTAGAGAAGGTAAAGTCATGTTTCAAAGAGAAAACATCTCTTTAAAAATGTCAAGAGTGTGCTCTTGAGAAGCAGGGTAGAGAGGTCTTTGTACTTCTGAGCATGGTGAGTGTACAGACTACCAAAATAAGATTCACAGGTGAATATTTTCTCCTAGCAGAATGAAACCCAAGAAAGCTTACAAACTGGAGAATGTTGCTATTATGGGCACCACCACCTTGAATTAAAAGAGACAGAGATTGCAAAATGAAATGAAGGCCTTTGGGCCTCTCAAATTCTATTGAGCAGGAAGCAGATTCAGAAAATTGTAGTCATTTATCATGAGAAAGGAAGAGTACATCAGAAGATGGAATAAAGTCCCCAGAAGCTCAACTCATAGCTGTTAAATATTCTTTCAGAGTCCACCTGAGCTATAGGACTTGAGATTCAGAGAACTCTGCTGAAGAAGTGAGCAAAGCCCAAGGGCCTCATCTATATCTTGCATGTAAAAGGAGACTTGAGATCCCCTTAGGAGGAAGTAATGACACCAAATGTTTGTGAGCATCAGGAGTAGGTGAGTGCAGTTTGATTGTATTACTGAAATGAATCATTGGGAAGACTCTTGCAGTAAGTTTTCGGTTTTGTTTCTAAACCACCTTATTGATTATCCTTGATGTCATTAGTAGTTTCTTTCACAGTAGGAATGGTCTCATATGACTGATGGTCAAAGTAGTTGGTAATAAAGGGCACTAACCTATTTACAGCTCTTCATCTAGGAGTGAAACCTTGAGAGATTTCCACCATATCTGTTGGTATATTAAATGGTGTTGCCATTGTTCAGATCTCATTTAGGTAACCATATTATTGAGATTTCATGGAAGCAGCTTTCCTGTCACATATAGAGGGTACCACCTCTCAGCAGATTCCTGGTATTCTGGTTCTTGGACTCTTTCTCCTATGTCCTATGGCATATTCTGTATGAATTACATTGCAGATATATCAACTGGGGCTACCCATCTGATGGTCAGCTATCTTCTGCCTTTGGACCAGTTGTAACTTTCTGTTATGGTCTTCATCAGCTTTTTTGATGAGGGGTAAGAGCTATACTTATTTTCAGGTGTCTGAAAACTAATACAGTGCACTTGGAAATTATATTGGTTTGAGTAAGTGGCAGTAGTAGGATCTCCTCTTTGTTCCATGGACCTCCCAATGTGGCTCTGTAATTGACTACTCAATATCAAGTGGTCAGTACAAAACACACACACACACACACACACACACACACACACACGCAATACTAAATGGACTCAGCAGGTTGTATTTATATATTTATATTTTGTGATGGTTAATCTTGTTTATCAATTTCACTACATTTGTAATAAACTAAAACCCAAGTATATGGACAGCCAGTGTGTTACAGGGAGTGGGGCCCCTTGTTCCGGCTGCCCAGAAATAATCACACGGAAACTATATTAATTAAAACACTGCTTGGCCATTAGCTCTAGCCTCTTATTGGCTAACTCTCACATCTTGATTTAACCCATTTCTAATAATTTGTATATCACCATGAGGTCGTGGCTTACTGGGAAAGATTCAGCATGTCTGACCAGGCCTCTCCATGGCAGCTCTCTGACTCTGCTTTCTTCCACCCAGAATTCAGTTTTGTCTTCTCCACCTACCTAAGTTCTGCCCTATCAGGCCAAGCAGTTTCTTTATTAATTAATCAGTGAAAGTAGCACACAAACAGAAGGACCTCCTATACCACCAGTGAGATATTTTTTGACTTAATCTTCAGAGGTGGGAAAACTCACCCTAAATTGTCACACAGATTGAAGAGCAACTAAGACATCCAGTTTTGTAGACTGAACAACTATTGCATTATCAGCCTTTCCGTCAAAAGATAGCTATTGTTGTGCTAGCTGGATCATACCCTATAGGCCACTCTAATAAATCTAATAAATAAGTAAATAAAACTCTAATAAATGAATATGTATATATATTCATTAATTCATTCTATCAGTTTTATTCCTTTAGGGAACCCTGAAATACAAATATGAGAAAAATATATTTACATGTAACAATAACAATTGAAAAAAACAGGCCATGAATTTGAAAAGGTCTGGGGTAAGAAGGAGTTGGAGGATGACAGAAAAGGTAAGTGATATAAACACTGTACTCCTCTCTCAAATTCTCAAAAAAGAAAAAGGCACCGAAGGTTCACCATGGAGCCTAGAATTTCTCCCCCAGGTCATTCTAGCCACCCTAGAAAATGAGCCCAGTACAAAAGGAGCAGTACCTTGTGTAAGTAGGTACTACTCAGCGTGGGAGAAACCCTGGAAGAAGACTGTAGTTTCTTTCCAGGCTCTGGTACTTGTTCTAAGGACATCATGGGATATGGGCCCATCTGCTTCTCCAATTCACACATACATCTTGTCCAGAAGCTTCCAGAAGACAGAATGATCACACATTTTTAAAAAGTAGCTTGACTTTCAATCCAAATAATTCTTAATAATTGAAAAATACTAGGCATTATAAATGTAACTAAACACATTTTTTAAATATTTGAAAATCTAGAACTATCTTTCCTTTGTTTGTTTGTTGTAATTTTCACTAAGTTTAATGAAATAGCATATTTCGTATTATTTCTTCATGTCATCAGTTGAGACTGTCTACATAGATCCAATAGAAATAATTTCTAGCTAAGAGCAAAAATACATGGTCCCACTGAGGTTATTCTTAACTTAAAAGAGACAGCTTGACATTTTAGTTCCACATCAGCAATAGTCTTGGGTTTTAATTATTATTGTTTGAAAATATATTTCAAACTAACTACAATGTTGTAAAAATGTGCTTTATTTTATAAATACTGATAAGGTGTCAGTCATAAAATGAAATATGAAGTTTGCTGAAAGGCATACATACTATCAGCAATATTATTATGTTAAAACTTAATGTTCAGACTAGTAGGTTGACTTCTGGTTATTAATATATTTATTGTGAGTTAAGTTTTTTTTCTCAATAATTGGTGGAAACAATTTGGGCACTTAAAAATGTCTGCCTTTATGTAGCAAGAATAGGTAATGGAGAGGAACACCATCTTGTCATATTAGAGTCTTGCTAATTCAGCAATAAATATTCACCAAAGGGTATGCTATCTTGAGATAAGGTTGCTGTGACCATCCATTCCATTAAAAATATGTTTATTTTACTTACAGGTGTCATCCATTAAGACAGGCGATTGACGTTTCAGCTAGTGGCCTTTGTCAAGCAAATGGAACTTACTTTTAATGGAATGGAACTTTCTAAATGACCCAATCTCAAGTAGCATGCACTTCACTGAGTATTTATTTATTATGAACTAGTCAGCTGAAAATACAATTTGTGCTGTAGTAGGTGATCTGGTTATTTACGAATCACATTATATCACTTGTGTGCATCTCCTTAGAAAAACATTGAGCTACTCAGAAAAGCATGCTGGTCTAAGAATCTCTTTAATGCCTCTCTTATTTTGCTTCTTTTTCCTCCATGGCATTTTTTTTTCTTCCTGGATGTTATCTCCCAGTCATCTGCATCCCACTTATCTCTCTCTACTTACCCTTCCTTCCTTTAACTCCACTCATTTGTGGATCTTCTGGAATGATTCCAAAGTCATTCCATGCACTCTTTGTCTATCTTTCCTGTCACCCTGCTTCCTCCAGGGACCCTGGCACATTTGCTCTTCCATGCCACATAAGCATCTTGCCCATGAGCTTCCAGGAGGCAGAAAGACCACATATTTTCAATGGTAGTTTGGTTTTCAAGTTAGTGTCCTTACAAAAATAAAACACTTTTATTTTTTCTGTGAGACTGCTATCCAATACACTTTTTGAATCTTAACACTGCATGTTTCGTTTTGCTTTGGTCACAGTGTGGAATCATAATGCATACAGTTAGTTAGATTTTGCTGTTTCTTAAAGTCAGACTAAGTTTGTACTTTTCCAATATCTTTCTTTGTTCAGCACCAACAATACTGCTTTAGGACTGGCTAATGATCTCATGCCCAATCACTATTTCTTGTTCTCTATAAATCCTAGAACAGGTTTTCTCCACTCTAAGTTACCAAGTCTATGGCACCATCAACAGCAATCCTCAAATTACAATTTCTTCTTCTCCTCCTCCTTCCCTGACTCCTCCTCCTCCTCCTCCTCCTTCTTCTTCTTCTTTTTTGTGGTTTTTCGAGACAAGGTTTCTCTGTGTACCAGTCCTAACTGTCCTGAAACTGACTCTTGTAGATCAGGCTGACCTTGAACTCACAGATATCCACCTGTCTCTGCCTCCCAAGTGCTGGGATTAAAGGCATGCACCACCACCTCTTGGGTTAATCACAATTTCTTAACTTAATTATAATCAATAAATTTTTATTTTCAGTTTATTGTTGTTATTATTATTATTTGGTTTTTTGAGACCAGGTTTCTCTGTAACTTTAGAGTCTGTCCTGGAACTTTCTCTGTAGACCAGGCTGGCCCCAAACTCACAGAGATTCACCTGCCTCTGCCTCCCGAGTGCTGGGATTAAAGGCATGCACCACCACCACCCAGCTTGAATAATTAATTTTTATTATTAAGTAATTGTACACATTAATAAATTTCACTATAAAATTCCATGTAACCATATGACCTGCTTTGATCATGTCCACTCTCCCTTCTGCCTCTGAGTTTTCTCTTATTTCTTCCTCTCCTACCTTTCCCTTTCCCTGTTAGCACTTCAACTTTCCACTCCCCTCCATGATACACATATACAGGAAGAAAACTGCAATACATCTGTTTCTGGATGACCTCATTTATCATGGTGATCTTCTATTCTTTCTGTTTTCCTATGAATAAAATAAATTTTTATAGCTGAATAATACTTGCTGTGTGCCCATGCACACACACATGTATTTGTGTGTGTGTGTGTGTGTGTGTGTGTATGCACCATATCATTTTATCCATTTATCTACTGATGGACACTTAGGATGGTTCCAGGTCTTGAATATTGTGACTAGGGCCATAATAATGTGTGTTTGCAAGTATCTCTTTTATATGATTTATTATTTAGTTAGTTATCTGAAGACAGCTCCCATGCTGTTTGCCACAGTAGCTATACTAATTTACCTTTCTATGAACAGTTGTAATCTTACTTTTTTTTTTGGAGTAATGAAAACAAATGTCTGCTCACCCAGATACAGTACCAACAACAGCCCAAAATAAGGGTATCACCAAAATCCACATGAAAGAAGCAGAAAGTTGATTGGACTTACTTACAGAACTATGAAAGGAGGGTTATTTGTAGGATCATGGATGGTTCAACGGTGGAGCTGCATCACCAAAATGCATGCCTCAGTGTGGGTGATGACATGGATGCTACATTCCTGGGCTCCCTGCATGACTTGTGGACAGCAGGAAGGTAGAGGGAGCTCATCTTCCCATAAGCCTTTCCTGTTTGTGTGATCTTAGGAAGAGGTTAAGTGAGCCTTATAAGATTCCATGTTCTGGGGTTTTAAGTCTTTCTCCCTCCAGGAGGGAATACTGGGAGGGAATATTTCAATTCAGAGGAAATTGCTATGGGACAGCACAGAAGGAAGAGTTCCCTTTTCTCCACCATGAGTTGGAATCCCTGTAATTTTGATTGCACATTTCCCCAATGGCCACATAATTTTTGCCAATTGTATTTCTTTTGCAAACTGTCTGTTCTGAACACTTAGCAACTTTTTTGGCTCATTTACTTAAAGCATGCTTCATCATTGACATGCTAAGTAGTTCCTTTTTTGTCTCTCTGCATTGGCTGAGGACTTGGTCATTATAGTTACTTAGCAACCCAAGTGTGGAATCCCTCCTTAACACATTTATTCTTTTTGTGGTGAAGTAGAATACAATGGACTAGGTTACAGCCTTCACCAACAGTGACATTGTTACTTCTGTTCATACTTCAGCACTCAGTGTCTTACAATCTCACCCACTTTCAAATGAGGTGAAAAGTAGAGTCCTATCGTGAGCTTGAAAATAAATGAAAGAATAAATCACACCTGGTCCCACTCACTACTTGGGTCATTAATACACAGGGTCACTATATTTGAAAATTGTGGGTTCAAGGGTCACTGTGACACTATTAAGCTTTTGCTTTTCCTTGACTCAACTTTGCTTATGGATGTTGAGTCATTTGTGGGAGAAATTATAGATAAACAGGTTTGCCATTTTTCCTGTAATTATGTTTGGGGGTAGAGAAGGTTTGCTTTTAACAAAGTAGTCTTGCCTTAGTAGCACACTAGGATTTCTTTTTCTTTCTTTCTTTCTTTCTTTCTTTCTTTCTTTCTTTCTTTCTTTCTTTCTTTCATTTTTTGTATTTTAGAGACAAGGTCTCAGGCAGCCTATGTTGGCTTCAAACTTGCAATTTGGGTGGGGTTGGACTTGAACTCTTGATTTTCCTTCCTCTACCTCGCATGCTATGGGAATACAGATATACACTATCATTTTTGACATCATTTAATGTAATACTGAGCAGAATATATAGATCTATGTCTGGTTCCTTCACATAATAAGTTTGATTATTTAAAAGAGCAGGTTTGATGTCTAGAGAGCATATTATAAATACACATGCAAAGAACCAAGCTTCTAATGGGAGCTAACTTTTCTGGTAAGTACAGAAAAATACTAAATTCTCTTTTTAGGCTTGGATTAGCCATTTTGCGCAATGTAATTGCACATGGATGCTTCAATGGGATGCTCTCTCAGATAGTCACAAGGATTATCCATGGCATTTGCACAGCTGCTAAACAATCAAGAAGGGAAACAACTCCTATAAGGTCACACAACTTTGGAGTGTCTTCATACACTTCCTCGCATCTGTTAACTGTGGATCAGTTGATACACAGTAGTTATTTCAAAAAAATGTTCTGGTATTTATGTGGCATAAGAGGGTGAAAAAAATGTTTTCAGTAATAGCCATTGCTATGTGAGGAGCCTCTCCATTTGAGAGATGATAAGGACTGTGGATATGCTAAGCTCCTTTGTTATCATCAATAATGGTGTAAGATAGTGTTATCACTGCACTTTACAGTGGAGGAAACTGACTCCCAGATCTCCAGTAGTGTCCTTCCTCAAGATAATCAGATATCAATAGGAAAGAAATTCAAAGTCACATTTGTCTGATAACAAGGCTTGGGTGCCAACTCTGTGAATAGCTCCAGAGCACTCCCAGATAGGCAGCTCTGCTCCAGGAGAGAAGGCATCAGGAAAGTATCAGCATATCTTTGTTTAGTGACTAAGGAGAAAGCAAGCATCTGTTACAATTGAGTGATTATGATCTCTTGACCAGGGGGCTGATGTCATTTTACAGATGTATCCTTCATTGTGTTCTCACACAGATTATGATTCAGTAAGAACCCAGAAAGGACTACTCCAAATATTGATGTTCTCAGAATTGTCTGGAAAACAAATAAAGAGCATCAAGGCCCAGATTTGTTTCAAAGAAATGTATGCGTGAGGTCTTGGTAATTTCGTTGAATCTTTTAAGTGAATATCTGATACCTATCAAAGTTTAAGAACCACTTGGATAAGGAGTTTGTCAATGAATCACTAGTGGTATTAGTTCTAGAAGGTGGTAGAGAGTTTTAAGCCAAGTGGTGGTAAATACAGACTTTTATGTGGAAGTGATTATAGAATATTCAATGAAGACTTTCCTAAACTGTGCTCTATGAGATGAAAGTTCAGGAAGTATTTAAGATATGGAGTATGAATATAGTGTTTCTAACCCATCTGAGAAGTGTTGTTGATCTGACTTCTTTCATAAATATTCATAATTCTCAGCAACATATAAATAATTCCAAGAATTCATGAAATAAGAATTCAAGTTTTTTTAAACTTTCCTTTTATTTATTCTTTGTCTTTAATATTATGCAACTTGTTCCCATTCATTTCCCCTTCCCTTCACATCTGCCTTCTGCTTCTGCACTTCCCCCAAAATAAAACAAAATTTAAGAAAAAAAATTAAAAATCTCATCTTGTAAGCTTCAGTGTGACATAGTAAGTCACGCAGTGAGCCCCTTTGTCTATATAGCTCTACTTGCAAGTGTTCATTGCAATCAGTCATTGATCTAGTTTGAGACCTCTGGTCTCTACTACACTATTGATGCTGAGAATCTTCTTGGATATCCTATGTTGTCTTGTGTTATGGAGATCCTGCCGCTTTGAGTCTGAAGGTCAGATCACTTCACATGCTCTAACATGTCATAGATGGGGTAGATGTTGGGTTGGACCAAGTCATACCCCTGGTTCTGGGCCTGGGTATCTGCACGGTTGGTCAGCTTGCCAGTGTTCCCCAGTCCACCAACTGAGCTCTCCAGTATTGCCCTGGGCTAATTCACCGCTTCAGCAGTGAGTGAAGGGCAGGACCACTTCTCCTGCTCTCGAGGTTGGCTCTCCAACAGCTACACCACCAAGGCCTGCTCCACTGCATTGCCCAAGTGAGGTACATGAATCATTCCCCCAAGCACTACAGCTGTGAAGGGCAGAGACAGTTTTCCCACCCCTATGATCCCAGGGTCAGCTCCTCCACCTGTCCCAGGTGTTGATGTCCTAAGGGTGGAGGGTAGGGATAGGTGGAGGGCATTTCTCCTCTGTCCATGATGCCACATGCCAGATGAGTAATGGGGACAGCCCCTCCTCCACTGCTCACAACATCAGAACTGGGTTACCCACACCTATGACGTCAAGACAAGCTCTGCCTTGCTGCCTAGGTGAGGAGCAGGTCCCGCTTTCCTGAGAGCTGCAACTGATAAAGGGGATATTTAACTAAGTTTTAACAACCTTAGTAAACTTGTATTTCCCAAACCCAAATGTATTTACATATTTTTTACTACATATATATGAACATACCCAGGGACCTAGCTTGAGATACATCAAGACAGGAATAAAATAACTTAAGGAAATGTAAAATTAAATTTTAGAAGAACCCTGTTTTGAAAGATATGAGACTATTCTTGCTGCATGTAAAATGTGAAAATGTAACAAAGTACTGGGATATTAACTAGAAAGGTGTCAGGAATATATAATGAAGGGCTATATTGAAAGAGTAAATATTTTAATGAGTGCAGTTGTGATGGTGTGACAAGAAGAATATGATAGAAAAGAAAAGTAAGATTTGTGTCTTTCAAGATTTTAATGAGATTCGTGGAGAGTTCTATGTAATAAGATGTATATGTTAAAGAGCTGTAATGAGGTGAATACGTGAGATGGTTTAATGAGCTATGTCTCAGGAAGTGTCCTGGAAGATGGACATCCTTCAGGCTGAAATGAGATGGGTGAAAGGAAAGTGTAATGAGCTGGTCACATAAAGGAGAAACATTATAATTAGATGCATAAAGCAGGAAAGGAGAGTATATAAATTTTCAAAATATGTAAGATATAATGGGAACTAGGTTTCAGTGTAATAAGATGCAGAAATGAAATGACAATGAGATACAAAAATGGAATCGTGTAATGAGATATGTAAGGACTGTGTAATGAGATGTGCATGTTTAAGGAGTCTAATAAGATGCAAGATGGGAAAGGTGTAATGAGATGAGCACGTTAAATAATCTAATGAGGGGCACGAAGGAAATGATGTCATGTCACATGAAAATTGAAGGAAGAAATGGGATGTGCATTTTAAGGACCATAATAAAATGGATAAAAGAAACCAAAGGAATGAAGAGATGTAGAAATCAAATCTTGATATTACAGCATGGGTAGGGCGTAATAGAGAAGGTGTGCCCAGCCCATCATCATTGAGACCATCTTTTTCCAAGCATTTCTTCTTTCTTGGAAACTTCAAAGGTAAACTAGGCATCTTTTTTGTTAAACTGTAGAGATATAAATGATTCCAATCTTCAAGGGATCATAGATTCATATAGGTATATTCAAAGTTAGGCAATATATCATGAGCAATATTTAGTAAAAAAAAAAGTTCCAAGAAAGAAGATTGTTTGTGTGTCAAAATATTTATATATCTGAGTGAAATCTTGTGTTACAGTCATTCCCATTTATGTAATTCTGTTACATGTTTTCTGTCTTTTTGGTCCCTCTACTGTTTGTCCTCATATTAGTTGATCTTGCCTTTTCAGAACATCTCACTTCTATCAAAATACCTTATTCTATTTTATTTCCATCTCAAAAACAAAAGGAAAACAAACAAAAGAACACAAATGCATTTTAAGGGTGTTTTTCTTTTGAAATGCAGTACAATATAGCTATACTCCTGAGCACTGTTTATGAGGTAGCTGCTCATTCTTCCTGATGAGGGTTAGATCTAACTCAACTGTATTTATCCACTGATAATGAAGCTGAATAGTTAGCAGATCATGAGTACTTGGGAAGACATATTCATGGAAGATATAACACATATGACCCCAAATAATAGACTGTTAATATTGACCAAGGAATAGCAAATAGAAACTAGAATCAGCTCACTTCCTGACAGTCTTCCTATACAAAATCCAGACTCTTCAACACAAAACACTTTATTTCTGGGTTTCTTGAGAAGACTGCCGTTAGCACAAAGCACCAACTCCTGTATGAGCATGATTTGTTTAGTACCAGACATCTCTTTACTTCATGTACAAACACTTCAGTGTATTCAGGAGCCTAAGTACTATTTTAACCAACCCTGGAAAGAAAGAGCAGAGTGATTCATTCCTGATCTCAACCTGAGGAGATGTTGGTTCAGACCTCACTCTTGAGGATTCTTCAGTCTCCAGTGGCCTCCTGGGATGAGAAACCCAGAGAAAACTGCAGTGGTCTCCTTTTGTTTTAGTATTTGTGAACTATCTTGAATTCACCTGGGAAGGCAGGCAGAGACAAGAAAATCTTGTTCAATCAATGAATGGAGCTGTGAGGTACTTGCTGCAGTAATGATGATGGTTTATATAGAACGAACCCTGGCAGGCTATGCATAGCTGATCCAAGCTCCAGAGACAGTTGCAGATCTGCCCCAGGAAGCAGATTTAGCAGGTAGTGGAAGAAGTCTACCTCTGCTTTCTCAGGAAAATAAACTTCTATTTTCGCTTGTAGTTTCTCTAGTAAAATCTTGCTGGTTGATGTGGCATTCCTAGCTTTAAAATTTCTCCAAGTATCTAGGGTATTGATTTACTCCAAATATTTCCATCTTCTTCATTCTCCTTGACCTTCGAGCTAATTCTGATGACATGTCTCCTGTGACTTTAGCCAGCTCTTTGCCACACAGATCATAGTTGTCTTCTCTGGCAATGCCTATCAATTCCTACATGTATTGACTTACTTTTCAAATCATTGTGGGTAGCAACTGCAACATTAAATGCTCTATGCACTATATTCTCCCAGAAATAATTTTGATTACTTTATCCACTCTTGACTACTCAGTGCACTCTGGGCACTCCAGACATTCCTATGATGTGCTTTGACACTTTTGACCTCTGCAGTTTTTATTGCTAGTGTGTGTAATGAGTCTTTCTTGTCTGGCCAGCCAGCTCCCAAATAATGAATCTTATTATTAATTATGAAAGCTTGGCCTTAGCTTAGGTGTTGGCAGAGGCCTGAAATAACCACAGAGAAACTATATTATTTGCAGTACTGTTGGGACAATAGCTAAAGCATATTTTCTAGCTAGCTTTTACATATTAAATCAACCCATTTCTATTAATCTGTGCATCACCACAAGGGTGTGGCCTACTGGCAAGGTTCCATCACATCTGGTTCCTGCGGTGGCTACATGGAATCCCATTGATTCTGCCTTCTTTTTCCCAGCATTGTTTAGTTTTCCTGCCTAGCTCTATTCTGCTAAGCCATTGGCTGAAACAGTTTTATTCATTAACCAATAAAAGCAACACATATACATAAGGAGTTCCTACAACATTTACCCTTTTCTGTTTAAGTAAAAAGGAAGGTTTTAATTTACATAGTAAAATTTCATATAATAAAACAAGTATTAAACAAGAATTACAGTTATAATATTTCTATCTACTTTATGTTTTTTATAACTAAGAAAAACTATAATTATAACTATCGATTCTTCAACTCCATCAAAGACTCCAGAAGGATATAATATTATCTAAGTTAAAAGAAAGTTCATTGTAAGCAACTTCCAAAACTCTAGAATTGACAGAGACAATCTGCTACCTGGACAGTCACCCAAAGATTTTCTGTAATGTTGAGGCACCCATCTTCAGCCTACATAGTATCTGGCAGACTTTTCCATGAAGCAGGAAATTTCAAAGACAGATCCACCTATATTGGCAGTTTGTCTGTCACTTTATTCTGTGTTCTGCAGAATGTCTGACAGACTCTTTCATGAAGCAGGAACCCTGAAGGACTGTCTCACCTTCTTTAGGCAAGTTCAGAAGTCATTTTTCTTTGGGTCCTATATGTCCAGTTCTTATAGCACAACATCAAGCAGTCCAGGCAAGAGCAGTTTCTTGCCCAAATGGCTAAAAAAAACTCAAGAAGGAGCCTCTTCAATGCCCACCTTCCTATTGAAGTAGATTGGTACTGCCAGGAGCAGATGAACAACATTCTGTTGCCTGATTTTGAACTTTGGCTTCTTTCTTAAGGACAAAGATTCTACTCAGTTTGAAATATGCTAGCCATACTTTTGGTATGATTGTTCTTTGTACCATATATTTTTGCATGAAGTCATTTGTTTTAATAATTTCCCTAATGCTTCAGTCCCTCAGGGAATGGGATGCTGTTGCTGAATACTTAGAAGTAAGGTAAAAACCTTTCTTAATATTAAATGTTTGAAATACATTTTTGTTAGAATTTTCCTTTGTTTCCCCAATAATGAGCCTCAAACCCAGGACCTGGACCATGCTAGGTAACCATGTACCGCTGAACTCTATCCAATGTCTGAAATATACTTTAAATTGTATGCTGTTCTTTTATCATATACCGATTCTCTGGTAAAGAATATGGAAATTTTAAAAATGTTTAAAAAAAATTTAAGTTAAACATCCCCAATAAGAAAAATCTAAAGCTTCTGAGAATTTGAAAGAAATTTGAGTGCCAACATGATGCCCTAAGAGGAAAACTCTGCTCCTCATTATATGTGATGAGTTGCATCAAACATGGGTAATACTACAAATGTGACAAATTGCTTTCTGGTTTTGTATATAAGATATATATTATATATGAGACATAAATGAAGCTACATTTGGAATTTCATCTTATCCCTACTATTATGCCTCATTGTGTATATGCAAATACTCTAAATTAAAATACTAGTTTTATTTTAATTCTAAAACTAGAAATGTTTAGTTTCTAATCCCTAGTATTTTTGAAAAGTGATGTTTAGCCTGCTGCACTGGAAAATTTAGATAATGAAAGTCAACTTTGAAAGTTGGCTTATAGTTTGAAAAATCAAGTTATAATTTAAAATATAAAGGAAAATATCAAGGTAATATAAATCTCATGAGAAAGATAAAGAATTTAGGGAAGAGATATGAACAGACCAATATACAAATAATAGATGTCCAGGAAAAAATAGAATAACAGAAGAGATGGAAGTGATGTAGAAATTAGTTGTAGAAGAAAATAACCCTAAGATGGCTAAAAAAAATTGAGTGTATATATTTAAATACTTCACCAGACTCTAGGTGTGACAGACAAGAAAATAGATATACAAAGACATCTGATGACGTTTCCAACTCTAAAGTAAAGGGAAGTCCTGCAAAATTAGCACAGTTTACTTTAAAAAGTTTAATATTTAAGTTGATCAGAAAAAAGGTTAAATATTAAAAATGTGAAAAAATAGTTGTCTATTATGTGTTTTCCAACCAAGAGACCCAGCTCCTACTGTGGAGAGCAATATTTTGGAGTAGAACTTACCATGCTTACATGTGAACAATGTGATGAAAACATTCAATAGAAGGTTCTAAATGTCTCCCGACTCAAATTAAATTTCTTAATGTTGCAAAAACACAGTAGAAGAAACAAAGACACTGAAAGCTTCTCTTCCTTTTTCTGTTTTTCCACTCTATCAGAACTGTGGAATATTTTAGATAAACAAGGAATCTCCAAATATGACCACATTAATACAAGAGTGTGGATTGAATTGTAAGAATGATACTGCTACCAAACCTAGGGTATGAGAGGAGATGGCTGGTTACATGAAGGTTTTCCTTCCATAGATGTGGAGGTAGCAAACTTGGTCAAGGGAGGGGTAGGTATTTTACTAAAAAGAAATAGTTAAATAGTTGGTACATTGATAATAGTAGAAAGACGTGTTTGAATATGAGAATTTGGAAATGAGGCACACACCCAAGAAAAACACAAGCATATTTCTTATATACTGTAAAGACAAAAGAAAAATCACAATTTCAAAAATAGTCAGCAAGGATGGAAATGCAAAAATAATCATCAGGTAAGAGAAAGAAATGAAATGACACCCACTAGTGAGCCAAATGAAAGGGAGAAGGCTGATGTTGGCTCTGGAAAGACACACATTTAGTATTTTGCTCTTAAGTCAGAACCCAGTTACACATAGATCATGAGAGCCATCAAGATAAGTTGAAGAATAATGAAATGGGATAAAGATACTAAGAAATGCAAATAAAAAGAAAACAAGGATTCAATATGAATATTAAGCAGGGTAAAATCTAAGAATATAAAGACTAAATAGGATAAAGAAAGATTATGTGATCCCTAGAGCTATAATTTATCAGGAAGATATGACAGTCATAAATCTTTCAGGGCCAAATAACAGTTCATCTAAACATGTAAATTGAAAAGTATTAGAAATACAAAACCTTGATTAACTGCACTTTGAGAAGAGCACTTTAATTGAAGTTTTTCATAAGATAGTAGAAAGTTATTAGAAAAAGAAAAACATAATTAAATAACCCAATCATCAAGACTATTTTATAAATATTCATATATCTTAGCATCCTCTAAAAATGAGAGCATAATTGTTTCATTTGCACTTAAGCACATACAAAAATTCCTCCATGTATTCAGAACAAAGAAAATCATACATTATATGAGATACAAGGGGAGCTACATGGTAAACTGTATTTTGATAATAGTCAAGTAAATTTAAAATTTGAAAAAGTAAAAAACAAAGTAAAATTATGCTTCTGATACAATCTTGGATTACTGAATATTAAAACCCAAACAATTACAAACAATTCCCATACCAACAAAGTGAAATTATAGTGGCAAAAGTTAGGCTATATAGCAGTAGCTTAATTAGAGGGGCTGCAAGGAACCAATGCCTTCACGACTTCAGAAGAAAAAACTAAATAAGTTTGTGAAAAAACACGTATAAGCTTAGTTATGAAAGTATGAATATTGTGTACAGAATATGTGAAAATTAGGAATAAGAGAGTGTGTCTAAAGCTGTGAGAGAGGGATCACCATTCATGGCAATCCTTGTTCAGTTCAATACTATAGAGTTCAAAAACCATCAGAAATACATCCATATTTTCCAAGAAGTAGGAAACAGAAAGCAGTTGTCAGAGAAGTGGATTTCAATGAGAAGTCAAGACAGAAGCTTTAAAAAGCCAGGTGGTGGTGGGTGGCACATGCCTTTAACCCCAGCACTTGGGAGGTAGAGATGGGTGGATCTCTGTAAGTGTGAGGCCAACCTGGTCTACAGAGTAAGTTCCAGGACAGATCCAAAGAAACAGAGAAAGCATGTCTCAAAATACAAAAACAAACAAAATAAATAAAAATAAACACCATCAGCAAGCATAAGAAATTCATAGCTGGGTTCCACCAGTTGCCATATATCAGATATGTTGGCTAACCTCTGATTCATCTCTCCAGACAGAGATTAGATCACTTCTCTGTCAACTTAAATCAGAAATTTGCAAACTCATCTCATGAAGTAAGAAGAACCCTCATTCAAAATCTGGTAGATAGTGCATAAAAGCCAGACAGGCTAACTTTACTTGTGAATACTGGAGGAAAATTTTTATGTGCTATGTTGTGGAAAAAGTTCATCAGGATATCAATAAAAGATTCAGTATAAACAAGAAGATATAATTCTAATATCACGAAATGTGTCTACAAAAATGTATGTACATTAAAATAGAAAACATGATTGTAATTTAAGTAGAGAAAAGAGTGTTTGGAAAGAACTAAAATATACTCTTAAGTAAACTTGCTTAGAAAGGAAACAACTTAAAAATATGTATTACATTTACCAAGTGCATAAATAACAAATGTTCACATGGTAAAATACTAATGCTGTCTTTGAAACATGTTCAAGACATGATGTCCACCCTAAAACGTGCTGCCTAATGCCATCTGGCATGTTTTATAGATGTAATTGTAGAGAAAATTCATTTAATACTAAATGTATTATTTTGAATATGTATTTAATAAGTTTTATCTAATACTTTAGTTCTTATATGAACATATCAAAATCCAGACATTAGAAACAAGAAAAGATTTTCTATCAATTTTCTTGACCACCCTAAAGGTTAGCAAGTAGAGTCAATGTTTCAACAAATGCTTTCAGTCTTTAAAAGAAGAGCACCGTTTTTGATGTTGATTATAAAAAAAAAATATCTGTTTTTAGGAACTAGCCATGTACTGTAGCTTACTTACCCAGTGACATCCCTGGGATGATGTATACATTGGACTCTGCCCCTTTATCCACACACTGCAAGAGAGATGGCTACCACATTATTAGAGCTGCTGACAGCCAACGTGAAACCAGCTTGTGTACATTCGCAAATATCAGTTGTGTTTTGTCTTCTACATGCTTGAATCTTTCTAAACTCTCTCTAGGTCATTTCATCACCTGACTAGGGAAAAAGGGTCCCAGTACTTGGAACCTATCTGGAGACAGAAAATGAACTCATTCAAGGTGGACAGTGGCTGTGTTGGCAATTACCAAACTAGTTCTGTTTAATTTGGGTGAGAGGGTAGACAAGATAGAAGTGAAATATTAAAAAACATGATGTTTGATTTTTGAAGAAAGTCACTGTATTTGAAATGTTATAAATATAAACTCTGAATATTTTATTTGAGATAAAAATAACATGTTATTTAAAATGAAAACATCCTTAAGTGTTGATATTAAACTGTTACAATAGTACCTAAAGCATGAGACCAGGGTAGGCTCCTTAACTAGAGGGGGAATATTTTAAGGAGGAGCCAACAACAAAAATCTTGACTCTATTCATAATTACACAAGACATGAGAATAAGTAGAAGAAAGAAAGGCAATAGTGTGGCCAAAAGTAGCCTACAGAGAGAAGGTGAGGTGATAGAAGACAAACTCCTCAGATTAGAAGAGTGAACTTTTCAGACTGAATAAAAAGCAGGCAATTGCTATGTTTAAGACTTAAAATACCAGAACAAAGAAACATTGAAAGTTATAAGAAGGCAAAAGAAGTAATGGGTAAATAGCTTCCACACAAGGATGGGTGCCTATTTCAGTGCCCTATCAGGTAGACTCTAGTGGGAACAAAAGTACAAGACTCAAGAAAACCAAACTCAAACACACTACTATTATTGAAGATAAGGAGGATCAGGACACATCAATGAAATGTTCATATACCAGGAAGATTAAGTCTATCATTGGGTGAGACTCATGGCTTTACATATATGTTTGACAAAACCACAAGAAAATAATAAAGCCACACCCCATTGACAGATTATCACCTTCTCTTCCATTGATCAACAAAACCATCAGCCCCAAATCAATAAAGATGGAGATTATCTGAGAACAGAATTTAACAGCATGGTTTGGGGGACTAAACCAACTGTGACAGTGGGGGGGGGGTCCAGTGGGAGATTCTGTCTTGCTTTTCAGGTAAATAATCTTACTATCACAGTAATGCAGCACACACATATAGTATACATGATGAATAAGACTCAGAGCTAGGAAAGGTTCCTGTGTGAACTCAGCCTTGTCTACATGTCTCCATTGCAATGCATCCCTGGAAGCAATCAAGCCCCCAAGGGAAACTACTCTCACATGAAGTTTGAGAGCAGGAAGGATGTAGATGAACTCTGGCCATACCAGACTGTTCCCTCCCTTAGAGGGCAGCATGTTCACCATGTTCTACTACCTCCTACCTGGCATCCTGCATCCTATGGAGTCTTGCTAAGCTCTTATTTTCCAGAATCAGCCTGTATGTCATTTAAATGTCTTATTCCGTTTTTGAATAAAGGAGGTCTAACAGACATCGTTCCTAAAATCCTTTAAGATGGCTGACTTGAATTCTGCTTTGAGTGGTGGGATATGATGCTATGGATCAGGAGGCAGCCCTGTGAGGGAGCTTTGGCACCTGAGCCTTCAGTGAATTAGCACTCTCCCCACCCCCCTACAGGCTTCAAGAAGCCAAAATCATCACATTTGTTTTCAAGCAGTTCTGGCATTGCTCTTCTTCCTTAAAACTAGCAATGATTTCATTTGACTTTTGATATTTTACGCTTCTGAATTGTTTAGAAAGAGCCCGATATCCATCAAAGAAATGTAATAATGGAGATCAGGCACATCTTGCTTGAAGTATCTGATGAATACCAAGAGGAATTCTTTTTTTAGATTGCTATTCCAGAGAGGTTTCAAGTAATTTGTCTTCCTTGAAGTGCATATTTCATAATTTTCACATTCATATACATGAATGGACACACACACACATACACAATGGTTTAGCGGTAGACATTTTGAAACACAGCAGAAAGATTTATAAAAACAACATATATTTTACTTCAAAGTAAGTCTCAGAATTATCTAGGAGATGATATAGTTCAGCTATGTGACAACAAGGCAACAGGATTAGAAGTTTATAATAAACTATATTGAAAGAATAAAATACACATTTCTGACATCCTTCTAAATACATAATGAGTTTGTGGAAGCATAATTACATAGGTTAGAAAGTGCTAAGTAATTATGCATAAACCCCATCTCTAGATAGGTAGAACATAGCTGTGCTGGGAAGATGACCTCTTTCTTGACTATTTGCTGGGAGGGCTCACAGGAATCAGCACAAAGGTGTGTTTACCACTGTGAATAACAATAAAACAGAACAAAGACCAATCAGTAAAGAGAAAAGCTACAAAGGGTGCATCTGGGAAAAACAAAAGGAAGTCAAAAGGGTTCTCTCTAAGGCCTACGCTTAATGCACCCAGCAACATGCTAATGACAGGTTGTCAGTCTTGGAATCTCACTGAAGACTCAATGGCCAATTATTTTAGTGAACTGATACACACCCCACGCACACACATATACTGTACATTTGCATACACATATGCACACACATTCACACATACACACACACATACAAAGTACTATGATATTCCCTTTCTGTAGTTCTACACAGGGAAAATTCAACTTCATAAATATTTACAACAAAAGGGAAGTCAAACAAAGTAGGCAATTAAAGCAAATTAGGTGAAACAATGAAAAAATGAAGCTTAAATAATTAGCAGAACTATAACAGATAGCTAGGTAAGCTAAAATTTGACTCATTTTTCTGAAAAATGTACAAGATAAAGATTGGAAAAAAAGAAAAATAGAATAAAGGGAATGAAAATGGAAACCCTGCTGTAGCATAAAAATGTAAATGTTACATAAGTATATGAACACTGTCTTGTAAGGCCTCACCTTGGTAATTAAGACTCTAGCATTTTCCCAGTGTCTATGTCTGTTTCCTACGAGTTCTATGACAATCTCACCAACAGACTCAGGGAGGAATATGGGCTTCTTTTCACCTGGATTCAGAATTATAGACTCTCTTGTTTCTTGGAACAGCGTGCTTGGACCTGCTGTATTAGGCTTTATTCAATTCAAGGTACCCACTTAGAGAATAAACAAGGCTACTGTCCAACAGTGCAGGCACAAACCCCAGTAGAGAGTTTACCAGCCATGTGAAGGGGTTATTTTGGAAGTAGACAATACAGCTTCAGCAGCTTCCATATTTAATACCATACAGATCTGACTCAAGCCATACAATTCATCCTTACCCAAATGGTAAGGATGGTAATAAACACAGTAAATTATTGTTTTGCTTTAATCCACTAGATTTGGGGGGTTGGTGGTTACACAACAGTTGTAAAAAAAGTGATAAAATAATTTTATGAGAAAAAATATGTCAGTCAATATACTCAAGGTGAAAATGAAATCTAGAAAAGCTCCCAGACCTGCTAAAAAAAAATCTATGGAGGTGTAAAAGTGGATATTCTGGTGTACACATTTAATTCAACGCTTGGAAGGCAGAGGCAAGAAAATTGGAGTTCACAGACAGCCTGGGCTACATAAACTTTTATTCACAATGAAAACAAATGAAGAAAAGTGAGAAGTTAAAATTTTCCTATGGGTAACAAGTGAAAATGGTTATCCGAATCTTTCATTCTATTCATAGTGAGGTCATTAAGTAAACAGAAGAACTAATGGTGGTGAGGATCAGGGCCAAGAGGATCCTTTTCATGATGCTGTTGGTAATTTAAATTAATGCAGCCACTGAGGAAACCAATACAGGAGAGCCTCAAAAGCCTGCAATGAGAATGACCACATGATTCAGTAGTACCTCTTCTGGGTGTACACCTGAAGGGCTCCAGTTAATAGATCACTAGATATGTACATTTTCACTTAGGCTGCATCAGTATTCATAGTAGAAAAGTCACAGAGGCAGCTCAGGTGCTTATCATGAGAGAAGGCACAAAGGAAACCTAACAGATGTAAATGGTATATATTTTTTTACTTTTTATATATTCCTTGTGTCTTACACATCATATCTAGCAATCCCACCCACCCCTTCCCCACAGAAAATAAAGAAAAATAAAATTTAAGAAAAAAAGGTAGAAAAAAGTAAGAAGGGGAAAATCTTGTCATAGAAGCTGCAGTGTGACATTGTAAGTCACTCACTAAACCTCTTTATTCATACATTTTTACTTGCAGGCATTTATTGCAAAGAATTATTGGTCTGGTTCCAGACCCCTGGTCTTTGCTGTATGGTCAACACTGGGCCCTCACTGGGTCTTTTTCTGGACATCCTGTTGCTGTCATGGAGATCCTGCAGCTCTGGGTCCATGGGATTGACCACCCACCCCCAACTCCATGCTCTAGTCCTCCAGCAGATCAGAGTTTGGGTGTATGTTAGGGTGGGCCAACACTTTACCCTGGTTCTGGGCCTGGGTAGTTGCAGGGTTGGTCAATATGTCACCTTTCCCCTGTCTTCACCACCAGGGTGAGCTTTCCAGCATTACCTGGCTATATCACCCCTTGCAACTGATGGGCAAAGGCAGGGCCAGTTCTCAGGCTTCCATGTCTTCAGGGTCGGTTCTCCCATACCTTCAGGGCCAGCTCTACTGAGTTGCCAAGATAAGGTGTAGGGGCTCATCCTGAGTACTGCAGCTGATGAGTGGCAGGAACATCTCTCTTGCTCTTATGACCTCAAGACCAGCTCTTCCACCTGCCTCAGGCATTGATGGGTGTGTGGGTGTGTGGTGTGTGAGGTCCTTCTGTCTATGTGTTGCTTTTATTGGTTAATGAATAAAGAACTGGCTTGCCCTATAGGATGGGAGGAGAAGGGCAGAGTCAAAGAGAATCCATGGAGCTGCCAGAGGTAGATGCTGAAAACTTTAGTTGGTAAGCCACAACCACATGGTGATACATAGATTAAAGAAATGGGTTATATTAAGAAGAGTTAGCCAATAAGAGGCTAGAGTTAATGGGCCAAGCAGTGATTTAATTAATACAGTTTCTGTGTGATTATTTCAGGTCTAAGCTAGTCGGGCATCCAGGAACTAACAAGCAGCTCCCTTTTCCAAGAGAGGTGCATCTCTCCCCATGCTAATGCTGACACATGGCAAATGAGTAACGAGGACATCTCTCCAATGTTTACCACATCAGGATTGGCTCATCCTTACCTCCTCTAACAGGGTCAGCTCTACCGTGCTACCCAGATGAGGTGCAGGTCCTGCCCTCTGGAGCTTTGCAGCTGGTGAGGGGCAGAGACTGCTCTCTGCCCATCAGCACCTGAGGTAGGTGGGAGAGTTAGTCCTGAGGTGATAAGGGCAGGAGTGTTGTTTTTGTCTTCCACTGAGCTGAAACACTCAGGAGAATAGGTCCTGCACCTTGGCTGGACAGTACAATAGAGTCAACTCTGCTGGCAGAGGGGTGGCTAAGCAAGCCCCCAGGATGTGAGGTTGGGAGAGCATACATACCTACTACTCATCTGCCTAGGGAGTGTAATGGGTAGGGGAGAGATGTCCCCTTTTACCTTCAATGCTTGAGGCAGATGGGAGAACTGTCCCTGTCCCCACCAGCTGAAACACTCACCTGAGGCCCTGCACCTCACCTGAGCACCACAATAGAGCTGACCCTGTTGCCAGAGGTGTAGGTGATCCAGCCCTTGATATTTTTTGTGAGCATGGGAGAGCTGTCCCCAATACTACTCTACCTGGTGGCAACATGGGTGGGGGAGAGCAAGCCCTGAGGTCATAAGAGCTGGAGAGCTATTCCAGCCCCACACGATGTAGTTTTATCTTGCTATTAAAAACATAATAGTGCTATTTTCAGGAGAATGTATGTAACCAGAGATATGGTGGCAAGTGAAATAGTGAGATTTAGAATAAATAGTATTATGTGTTCAGCTTCATATGAGCAATCTTTAAAACATGTGATTGTAGCAAAGTGGGGAGGATATGTAATGATAAATATGGTCAAAATACTTTATATGCAGGTATGAAAGTGTTATTAAAGCCATGAATATAGAGAGTAAACAGTATTTGGAGGCTGGAGAGATAGATCAGTTTGAGTCTCAGTTTTGTTTCTTGTTGCTATGATGAAATACCCCAAAGAAAGCAACTTTGGAAAAAATGGATTGATTTTGGTTCACATTACTTTCTTTCTTGAAGTTCATTATTACAGAAGCTGAGGGGGTTTGTCATATCATATTCATACTCAGGAACAGAGAGCAGTGAAAGCAGGCTTATTCATGCTTAGCTTGCTTCTTCATTCTGCACCCATTAAATTGTGCCATCCACATTCATAGTAAGTTTTTCCAGCACAATTAAGCAAATTAAAAAAAAAAAAAACCTCTAACAGGGCAATTTAATATACAAAATTCCTCATTGAGATAGTCTTCCCTGGGGATCTAAGTTGACTACTGTCACTAATAGCAATGTGATAGCTACACAAACTTCAGATCTAATATACTAGGTATTGACTTCTGACCTACATATACATGTCTGCAAGTATACATGTACACCTACCCACAAGCACACGTACACCTGCACACATCCATAGGAACATTTGCTTATATACCACACCTATATAAGTTCACAAATGCTACTGAAAATGCTGACAAACATAGAAAATGTAAGACAAAGACTTCATTAATTCAATAAAATAAAAGTACACTTGAAAAACTAAAAATCTATTAACATGTTAGTAAACCATTATCAAATTTCATCTTATCAGAGAAATGAAAGCATGATTTAGGAAAGGAAATCTTTAGAAAAGCATTCACCATGTCAATATTTTAAATTATAAAAGTCAATGTACACGATACCAAAACTTAAAAAAATACAAAACAAAATTATGATATCCAGTATCCATTAACAAATGAATTAACACTTCAGAAAAGTGGGAAGGATTTCCTTAATTTGAGAGGTGATGTTTAGGACATTTCTAATGTTTTATTATTAGTTCTTATTTATTTAAAGGTAACTGGCTTATTTGGTATCAAAGTCTATAATTTATCAAGTAATTTTCTTATTGTCCAACATAATTCATGAATAATTTTTTCTACTAAGTTAACATTTTTATAATGAATGTGGTCTCCTATGACTTGCATCATATTCTAGCACTTTTGAAACATTCACAATAATCATTTCATCCTCTGCTTTAGTATGTGTTTGGATGATTCTTGGGGAAAAAGAAAATTCTTTGTGGGAGGTTTAGTAATACAGTGGCTGACCAACAAAACTAGCTAGTCCAAAACACCCTTCATTTTCATTATGACCTCATAAGTTAATAGACTTCTCTCAATAGTATGGTATTTTTATGATATGAACCTTCCTAAGAAAGAATTTTGCTTATCTTTCTTCTTCTTTTAGCTTGTTTCAGTGTGAGGAGCAGCAAGTTATCTAGTGTAGTAAATGATGATCAGTAAACTGACAAGAACAAAATCAGCTGCCTCAGACTTTTCCATTACGTTTTATATTCCTTATATATTATATGAAGTTTTCTTGATACCCATTTCTTTGCCAAATTTTGATATTACCCCATCTGTAAATAAATACAATTCCTTAAAGAACCATTACTCCTCTGTATAACTAACTACAAGTATCACGCAATTCCTTTGTACCCTAGACTGCTTTCTATTGCAATGATAAAGACCATGACAAAAAGCAACTTGGGGAGGAAAGAATTTATTTCACCAAAGAACTAATAGTCTATCAAGGAGGGAAGTAAGGTCAGAAACCTTTAGTCAGAAACCAAAACAGAGGCCATGCTCACTTCGCTAACTCTCCATGGCTTACTCAGCCTCGTTTTTCATACAATCAGGACCATCTGCCTGTCAACCACAATGGGCTGGGATTTCTCACATAAGTCAAAATCAAGACAATGTCCTACAGGCTAATCTGACGGAAGCATTTTTTTCATTCAGGTTCCCTTTTCCCGGGTGACCCTAGTTTGAATTAAGTTGACAAAAACTGTGCAGTGTCTATCCATTTTGTTTTGGCAATCATTATTGGAGAACCTGACTTTCTCAACACAACTTGTTCTAGCCAACCCAAGTGTTTCTTTCTCCTTGGAGTGCAGTTTAAGGCAGGAGGCACACCTTCATGTTCTCAGTGTAGCTGCATGTATTAAAATATACTACATGCATCTTAAACATATCCTTGTTTTCTAGCAACAACATATTTCAACCACTTCTTGCTATTTACCGTCATCCAAAGAACATGGCTGCTTTGAATAGACACGGGTCTATAGATTTGTTTTGGCAGGCATGTTAGCTCCCCTCCTAGGCAAAATAATGACACGCCACATGCTATGCCCGTCTTAAAGTTACCTTTCAGTATGTTAGAAAAAAGTAATGATACATGTTTCAACTTAAGCATTGCTAAATTTTTGTCTACTGTGAATAAAAACTATTTATTTTCATTACAATACTATGTCTCTGTCTCTATTTCCTACCCAAGGTACAAGTTTTCTGTTCTCTATAATGTTTTAAACAAGTTTTTTTTATTACACTGTCCATAATAAAATAAGAAAGCAAAAATAATTGCAGTAAATACTGAGGGATATGAATATAATATTGCTAGTTATTTAGATAGCTTAAGGAACAATAAGTTAAGAAAACTTGAACAGTTAATAAGGAAATTTAATAAGGTAGTTGGATACAATGCTAATATGAAGAAATATTAACTTTATATTTACTGCAGTAATAGTGCAGAAAGCTGCTTTGTATACTTATAGGGGATAAAGGTAACCTTCAATTTTACCTCGTTGTGAACCCTGAGAGCTACAGTAATGACATGCCTGTCATATCGAGTTACAGTAATGGCATGCCTGGTATATAGAGCAACAGTAATGACAAGCCTTGTAACATATACCTACTGATTCAATATTGGTACAAACACCATTAAACAAAACAGTTTCTGCTTGAATTTAAGTGTTGATCCATAAGATGAAACCCATACTTGACACAGTCATCAAGGCCAAGAACCTTGACTAGACAGATCATAGGTCCAAGGGTAGAAATTACTATTATTCTCCTAATGGAATTATTAAACAGATTCCTTATTATTTTTCATTATATTTATAGATTAATGGATCTCTAAAACCTTATCAGAGAAGCTTCTTTTTGCAGTAGATGGCAATTAATGCCAAGACTCAAAAGGGGCAGGAATAAGTGATTTTAGAATGTTTGACCCAAAATGGGACATCTGCATTATATCTTCCTCTCCCAGTATTCAGGAATATTTACAATGCACTTCCTGTTTAATTAAGTAATATTACATCTTTCTGGGGTCTTTGAATGAAGTTAAAAACTAGATAGGTATAATTTTCCTTAGTTATGATAAAAAATAAGTTAGCTATAAAACTTTAGACTCACAAAGATAAAATAGATGATAGAGTATTTTCTTTAATTTTGTTAAATACAAATAGACTGAATATTGTAGCTGTAATTCTTGCTTAACAAACATTTTTATATGCAATTTTACTGTAATAAAGTTAAAACCTTTCTTTTTGATTAGACAGAAAAGGAAAAATGATGTGGGATGCCCCTCTCTTTGTATGCTGTGAATATATTTTATATTACCCTTGGTTAATAAAGAAGCTGCTTTGGCCTATGGCAGGGCAGAATATACCTAGGTCGGAAAACCAAACTGAATACTAGGAAAGAGAAGGTGGAGTCTTGGAGACACCCACATTTGTCAGAGGTGTAAGATGCAGAGCATTGCTGGTAAGCCACGGGGTTTGTGGCAACACACTGATTATTAGAAAAGGGTTAATTTATATGTAGGAGCTAGCAAGTAAGAATTCTGAGTCATCAGCCAAGCATTATATTGATATTAAGCCTCTGAGTGGTTATTTGGGAACTGGTGAGCAGGAGAGAAATGTTCTTACAGGATACAAACCCTGTAAGAGCTAGAATTGGTGTATGGTTACAAGAAAGCCATGTTTTCTGGATACAACAGGGCATTTGTGCACATGAAACAGTAGCAACAACATGAACAAGACCTGTGTAAGTTCATATTGGACAAAATCTTGGCGTGGAGGGGAGAGGTGTGTGTGTCAAACTCATTCCTTCCTGAGGAGCTACTAGCAATTAATAAATGCTAAGAGGGATAGTTAGGGATTTTTTTAAAGGGTCTGGTTCCCAGTAAAACTAACACACATGAGCATATAAGCAGTGCTAGGGGGAACCAATGGATGAAAAGAAATGAGATGAGGAAAGTGGATGAAAGTATATTGTATGTATGGTGGTTTGAAAGAAACATGGCCCACATAAGGAATATCACTGTGAGGAGGTGTGGCTTAATTTTTGTAGGTATGGTCTTGTTAGAGAAAGTGTGGTACTATGGGGTTGCCTTTGAGGTTTAAGCAAAAATCATTTGTTCAAACTATGCTCAGTATGACACATAATTCACTTCCTGTTGCCTGTGAATCAAGATATATAACTCTCAGCTCTTTCTCCAGCACCGTGTCTGCGTGCCTACCACTGTGTTCTCCACCATGACAATAATTGACTACACCTGAAACTGTAAACCAGCCACAATTAAATGTTTTAATTTATTATAGTTGGAATGGTAATGGTGTCTCTTCACAGCAATATAAATCCTAACTAAAGCAGAAATTGGTTTATACCAGGGACTTGTGTATTGCTGTGATAGGCCAGACCATAGTTTTGTTTGTAAGAATATGGTCTTTGGAACTATGGATTAGAAAAGCAGTTGAATGCTTTGAATGGCTTTTAATGGAACATCCTAATAGGAACATGGAAAATAGTGGTGCTGAGGGTAATTTGAACTGTGGGGATGCAGATAAAGAGGTTTCAGAGGAGAAGAATTTTATATGTGGCCTATAGACTGGTCTTGTGATATTTTGATGAAGAATGTAGCTGTTTTTGTCCTTTGTCCAAAAAGTTTGCCTGAGGCTAAAGTGGAGATTTTGAATTAATTTTTTTGGCAGAGGAAATCTCAAAACAGCCTAATATTGACTCTATCATGTGGTTATTAGTGTTAATGCTAATGAATGCTTATAATGAAAAGGAGTAAGCTGAGCAAGTAAAAATATAAAATGTACAACTTGTGCGGAGAAGGAACACCAGGAATTGGAATGGAGCTAAATCCTGTGTTCAAGGAGACAAACAGATTAAGAAATGGAACAAAGGGAGTTGTGACCTCAGGGCAAAGATCCCACCCAGCTAAACTTCCAACTTGTGAAAAGGAATTATAGAAATCTTATAGACCGTTGCCTTGGTTCACGCCTTTTATTCCAGCACTCCAGAGGCGGAGGCAGGTCGATCTATGAGTTTGTGGGTGGCCTGGTCTACAGATCCAGTTTGAGGGTGGTCAAGTTTAGGCAGTGATGGAAACTATCGGAAACAGAAAGGTGAAGATATAATTGAACAAAGGACCATGATCCTGTCACAGCAAACAGCAGACTTTGGCAGTGTCAACCATGTGGTTCTTGCTGTAGAGTCAAGGATAGAAGAAAGGGATTATGAAGTCTTTTTCCATGACTATGGAAAGATGCTCAGGCCAGGCATATGTCAGGGTGTCCCTGAATGGAGGCCTAGAGAGGCCTTAGAGCAAACTGTGGAGTTGAAGACTGGATCCTCCTGGAGATCCCAAAGTATTGGATATGGCAGGGTTGTGGGATACCTATCAAGGAAAGCCATTAACACGGAGTGGAACCAGCCCAAGAGAGAAAAGTGTGTTGCAGTCAACAAAGTTGAGAGGAGTTGGAGAGCTGAAGAGCATTTTGACATCAACATGGAGATGCATAGTATGAAGTTTGCACAGCTGGTTTTTGGTCATGCTTTGGTTCAGCACTATCCTCTCTTTCCTCCATTTTGGAATGGCAGTGTAATATACTGTGACATTATATGTTTGAAGTATGTAATCAGTGTTTTTATCTTGATTTTACATGGGATGGGATTGGCGTTAAGAGATTTCACAAACCTCAGAAGAGACTTTGAGACTTTTAAAAAAGTGGATTTTGGAAGTTGGACTGAATTCATTTTTCTGTTTTTGATATGGCTACAAGACTATGGGGACCAGGGAGTAGAAAGTGGTGCTTTGAAAGGAAATGGCTCCAATAGGGAGCGGCACTATTAATATGTGTGGCCTTTTTGGAGAAAGTGTGTCACTGTGGGTGGGCTTTGAGGTCTCCTTTGTTCAAGTTATGTTCAATGTGACACACAGTTTACTTCCTGTTATTTGTAGAACAAGATGTAGAACTATCAGGCCCTTCTCCAGCACCATGACTGCCTGTGTATTTATATGTTCCCGTTGATGGCAATAATAGCCCAAACCTCTGAAACTGTAAGCCAGTCACTATTATGTGTCTTCTTTTATAAGGGTTTTTGTGGTCATGGTGTCTCTTCAAAGCAATAGAAATCTTAACTAAGACAGTATGATATTCTCAAAGAATTCACAAAAATAAGAAAGAAACCCTGTAAAATTTCATCATATAATATGAAGCAAGATTCAAGGAAAGTGGGAACTGTTATATATTTATAAATAGCAACGAGTTTTTCTTTTTTGAACAATATATTAGAGGTACTATTAAACTTTGTATGAAAATATGCATCTGAGAATATTTAAAATATGTAGGAAAAATACATGAGTTTTTTTCTAGATATTAAATCCTATGCATTAAATACATTTGTACTGTATCAAACATGTTTTGTTGTCAAAATACTGCATCTCAATTGGCCCACATCTCATTGACTTACAAAGGAAGCCCTTTTACTTCTCATGTGTGTACAGGTTGGCTGAGGTAACTATTTCAGATTATGATACTTGATTTGATCCAGAGTCCTAGTTGATTTAAATCTGCTTAATTATGTCTTCACATTATTTTTGGGCTAGCACAACCAAAGCCTGCTGTTTCCGTGGCAGCTCACAAAAGGACAAAACCTTGACACAAAATGAGCTTGCTAAAGCCAGTGCACATAGTTAGGTACCTGCCCAGGGCTATCATCTGTGCCTGCAGTAGCATTTGTGTTATATCAACACTTTAAGTTTGGATCCACTGCCATCTTCAAGTTAAAACATTATCCATAGAAAGATAAGTAATTTCTCCAAATCTCACAGTGAGGGAATGACACAGAGGGATCTGAACTCATGACAAAGACTCGCTTCTCTCCATTTGGGTTAATGTCTTTACCGCCATGCCTCCTGAACTGCCACTCACTCTAGCTCATATCTATTTATATGGGAGTGTGTCTGCTTTTCCTTCTGAAGCATCCATCCTCAGTCTTTGCAACTATAAGGGACATTTTAAAATATCAAGCATTGTAGGAGAATGTATGTTGGTAAGTATATATTGGCATTGAAATTTACAAAGAATAATACATCATGGAAATATGCTAGCGCTTGGATAGATTGATAAATCTTTTAAATCTACTTATATTTCATGACTCACATAAAACATATAAGCATGTTAAAACGTTAGTGATATGGGTTAGCAAATTATCTCATCATTTGAAAATGCCTGGAACAAAGGTGTATCTGTACATTCTAAATGAGAGTTCAAGATATCCATGGGGGAATCTCTAGCATCAAGGCAGGATGTCACTGTCTTGTGCAAAGTCAGCATCTGTTCTCCCTGTTCTTTTATGTTATCAGCCTCCAGTGTGCACAGGCTGACTCTCACATTAATCGTTAATCTATATTGATCTTTGACTTATTAATTATTTCAGTTCCCAGGATCATTCTGTATTCATTGCATGCTCACAGCTGCTAAAGTGGTCTGCTCAACATAACAATCTAACCTTATTGGATTCAGCCTTCCTGCTCGTCAGCATTGTTTGGTCCTGAAGCAACCATTGAGATATCTGTTTTTACAGATTGTCTTTTCTTCTAAGCCTCCAAGCCTTGCAAAAACACTCAAATTGCTTTCTTAGCTCTACTCAGCTTCTTGGAATTCATTTCTAAGCAAGTGTCTCTTTATGCCTTTAGCTCCTGTCTTAGTTCTCTGATCCATGCAGACTGACTGCTATCTTCACCTCTACCAGCTCAATCACAACACAAGTTATTTATATAGCTAATGATCTATGCAGTTATTTGTTCTTTGGTATAAACTGGGCTCTAGGCATCAGAGGTACATGATAAAGGAATTCTGACTTGTCTTTGTTAAGTATAGAAATTGTGTTCCCTGTTTACCATGGGTTGTAATTCTAACTCAATCTATGACATTTAGACTTTTGTATCATTGACAATTTATACTTTTAAATTTTTTCCAGTGTCATGGAACTTTTCTCTTAGGACTCTTGGTTATATGAGCATTTCATGTCAGAACTAAATTTTCTTCACAACGACTACATAATCAGTTGGTTTGTGATCTAGAGAATTGTGGTCTGGTCTCCAAGGTGATCAGGTGCTAGAAGCCAACCTGATTTTTTTTCTGTTCACATAAATACGCATACATTATTGCCTATGGTAGTGATCTGTGCCTGAAATTCCAGTGTATTGGAGGACAATCACTGAAAATTTTGTGGCTACCCTTGTCTAGAGGACAAGTGCCAGGCCAGCCGCAGGTACATAGAAGGAACTTACACACACACACACACACACACACACACACAATAATAAAACAAAGCCAGTTCTCTTTGTATACTGCATGTGAATAAAGATGTGATACCTGCTGTCATGAATCTCTCCCCATTACTGACTATGGAACTGTAAGGGAAAATAAATTCTTCCATTATTTCTTTTTCTTTATGGTAAAAGTAACTAATACATAAGTTGGTACTGAGAGTTAGATGCTGTCATGAAGGGCCTGGCCACATATTTTGGGGAAATGCAGAAGAGTTTGGAACTTTACACTTGAAAAGCTCTTGAATGTCTTCAGAAGCACTCAATAGGATCCAAGAAGACAGTACTGCTGGCAGTGATGTGTATTGTAGAGGTCCAGTTGAGGAGATTTCAGAGTAAGCAGGTACTTTAACAAAAAGTAAGCTAGCAGCTATTTGTGTGACATTTTGTCAGAAAATCTGCCTATCTTTTAACCATGTCCTAAGAATTTGATTGAGGCAAAATTTTAAAGTAATGAACTAATTTCTTTGTTAGAGACTCTATAATGTTGAGTCTGCGGTACAGTTATTGCTAATTTCCCTTACAAAGGTCTGCGATGAAAATGAGTACATATAGAAGAATGAAATACAAAATGTACAGTTTAGAGCGACAAAGGGCACCCAGGAGCTTAATGTTACAGCTAAATTATGTGCTGAAAGATAGACTACACTTGCTAAGGAGGTTAGCACCACTAAAGAGAAACCTGTCCCATACTATAAAGAGAAGTACTTCCCAGGCAAGGGACCACCCAGATAACTTTCTAACTTAGGACAGAAAGCTGAAGAAGTTTTTAGCTCCTCGAAAGCACACAAATGCTGATGCAAATATGATTTCCATGGGCAGGAGTCTACCCCAAGCTGGCACCTAACCTTAACAGGGTCACCCATGTGGTTAATAGCTTTGAAGGCATGAAAGAAGAAGTGATGAAGTGGTCAAGGATTTTTTTTTCTCTGAAATTTCAGAGAGTGCCTGAAGCCAGTCAACATGTGGCAAGGGAGTCCCCACTAGTGACTTGTTATGAATTAACAGTGAAGTCTGGGTTGCAATAAACATACCATGATGTTGGAAATGCCAGTTCTATTAAATATCTACGAAGAACTACAAATAGGGTGTAACCAGCTAAAGAGGGAGTGTGTTTTGTAGGCAGCAAAGCTGGAAGGGAAGAACCCTCTAAGCCTTTTGATATCAGATATGGCACTATAGGATTTAATATTTGCCCTACTGCCTTTGGCTCAGTATTTTCTCACTGTGTCCTCATTTCTTCCTTTTCGAATAGAAGTGCATGTTCTATGCAACTGTATGTTGGAAGTATGTAACATGCATTTTTAATTTTTAGGAGTTTACATTTAAACAATTGCTTTGAATATGAGAAAAGATGTGAGACTTTGGACCTTTAAACTGTGTTTTAAATGTTTTAAACTATGGGGACTTTTGAAGCTTCATTTAATGCATTTCATACTATAAGATGACTAAAAGTCTACGAAACCAGAGTGGAATGTGGTGGTTTGAATGAGAAATGTCATTCATGGGCTCAGGTTTTAAACACACGGTTCTTAATTGGTGGTACTGTTCGGACAACGTTATGGAACCATTAGGAGGTACAACTTTGCTGGAGAGGAAATATAGTCCTAGGAATAGGCATGGGAAAATTTATATCCTTGTCTCGCTTGCAGTTTGTTCTCTCAGCTTCCTGTGTCTGGATAAAGAAGTGAAGCTTTCTGCTTCAGCTTCCTGCTGCCATACTGCCCCACCCTCAAAGACCTTCTCCATGGAAGTATAAACTAAAATAAACATTCTTCTATAATAAAAGGAAGCATTCAAAACAAAACATGAAGTATTGTGTGATATACTATTTAATTAATTTTTCATTTTAGAAATTCTGACTGTGGTATATCAAATGAGTTTACTATCTAACAATGGAAAGTAATATTTAAGTTAAAAAATTGTTATATGATTTTATATAATTAAAAATCTGTGTGGATTAAAATTGTTGATTTTCTTACAAACACTTTTAGAGCATCTTCATCTTATATGCTGATTTATTTTATTATACTTTATAGTACGGTTCAGAAATGAAACCTGGTTTTTTTATGCAATGATTTAAATCTCAAACTTAAGATGGAGGCTTTATTTATTTAGTTTGGACTGTTTTTAAATTTTGAACACTATTTTGACAGCTTTAACTGGCAACCTAGCACTTACTAAGAAAGACTCACTCAGGGACAGTTTACATTGGGTTTATTCTGTAAGCATGTCTGTGGGGATTTGCCTTAATTAAGCTATTAATATGACAAGCTTTAGCTCATTATGTGTAGTACCATTTATTAGTCAGGGTTTCCTGAACTGTATTGGAATGGAGAAATCAAGGTGCAAGCAAGTGAGCAAGCAAGCTTGTATGTACTCATTTCTCTCTGCTCTTGACTGTGGGTGTGCTATGATTAGCCTTTTTGAGTTCATGCTGCCTTGACCCCCCTGTGATAGGATGTAACCTGGAGTTGTGAGCCAAAAAACACCCTTCTCCCTTATGTTAATATTGTCAAGATACTTTATCACAGAAACAGTAGTTAAAATAAAACAGAAATGGTATGGGAAATCCTTCTGTACATGTGTTGCTTTTATTGGTTAATGAATAAAGCTGTTTTGGCCAGTGGCTTAGTAGAATGCAATAACACAGGAATTCCAAGCAGCTAGAGGATGAAAGAAGGTGGAATCAGGGAGAAGCTGTGTAGCTGCTGCAGGAGACAGATGGAAGGCATAACCTTACAGCTAGGCCACAACCACGTGGCTAGTGTAGGAGGTTCCTCTGTTCATGTGTTGCTTTTTATTGGTTAAATGAATAAAGAAACTGCTTTGGGCCTGATAGGGCAGAACTTAGGTAGGCAGAGAAGACAGAACTGAATGCTGGGAAGAAGGGCAGAGTGAGAGACACCATGGATCTTCTGCCTGAGATGGACGCTGGTTAGAATCTTGCTGGTAAGCCACAGTCACATGGCGATACACAGATTAATAGAAATGGGTTAAATTAAGATGTAAGAATTAGTCAATAAGAAGTGAGAGCTAATGGCCAAGTAGTGTTTTAAATAATACAGTTTCTGTGTGGTTATTTTGGGTGTAAGCTAGCTGGGAGGCTGGGACAAACAAGGGACCCTTTCCCTGTAACCCGTGGCCTTACATAGTTTAATAGAAATGGGTTAATTTAAGAAATAAGAGCCACCCAATAAGAAGCATGAGCTAGTGGTCTAGCAGCTTCTTTATTAACCAATGGCAATAAAACATATTCATAGCATATTGGGGGGAATCCCACATCACTCCCTGTTAACTTAGGCAATATTATTTCTTTCTGGGGTCTTTTATAGAGTTGAAGAGTAGATAGTTATAGTTTTCCTTAGTTATGATAAAAGATAAAGTAGATATAAATATTGTAACTATAATTCTTGCTTGATAGCTGTTTTGTTATATGTAATTTTATAAAACCTTCTGTTTTATTCAAATAGACAAGGGGAAATATGTGGAAAGTCTTTTAGTATATGTGTTGCTTTCATTGATTAATGAATAAAGCTGCTTTCGGCCAATGGCTTAACAAAGTAGAACCAGGCAGGAAATCTACATCTCTATGTAGAGGGAGAGAGTAGGCAGAGTCAGAAAGACACCAGGTAGCTGCCACTGAAGGAGACAGATGCCTGAGAACTTTACCAGGAAATCACGAGGCTTGTGGTAAAATATAAAATAATGGAAATGGGCTAATTCAATATACAAGAGCTAGCTAGCAATACACTTAAGGTATTGGCCAAGCAGAGTTTTAAATGATATAGTCTCTGTGTAATTATTTTGGGTCTGGGTGGCAGGGAATGATCCAGCAGCCTCTGTCTACATAGAAATATTATCATTTCTATACTACTAAATGTTAGTTACAAATTTAACATGTTATTGACTTCTAAGCAACTTTTACTATGGAAGATATTTTAAGGAAATTAAATAAACCTACTGTAGTTCATTTATTGAGAACACTTTTTCTCCTTTGATAACCAGTGACAATCATCTTCTAAGTAGGAAAATTACTTTAATGAATTAGGGGAGAAGGATCTAACGTCTATTTTTGCTTAACATTCATTGATAGAATTATTAATTCAAGCACATTTTCTATTATTTTGCAAGAAACAATTACAGTTAACCCTAATCAGAATATCTTAGGCATAGTTAATTCATTGATTGAATTTGTAAATGATATGCTAATCAAAAGGTATGAGGACACAGAACTAGCAATAGTTTCCAATATTTTGCATAACATAATTAGTATTTGAAATTAAGTTCAATGGACTTAGAGCATAACAATAATAGTTATAAAGTCCTACATTTATAACCAATTAAAAAGCTAAGTCCCTAATGAGATTCTACTAGCTAAAATACCACATATAATGGCAAACTATACAATTTCTATTATAGCAACTAGAGAAAGAAAAGCCAAAACAGGCATAAAACTTACTTTTTAAAATCACTGATGATCTTCAGAAGATACAAACACATGAATTAGCTCTAGAGACAGAGGTCACTCTGTGGTGAAATGAACTCCCTGGATATTTTCTATCTGTGGCATCTGCCATGCTTGAGAATGAATAAGGTCATGCTTGCCATAGGGCAAAAGTCCAACCAGGCAAAAAATAAGCCAGGAGAAGGGAAATAGCCATGAAAGCTAGTATAAATGGATGGAATACAGAAACACCTCAAACTTAGCATATGTATTTTATGTGAATATTTGCTGAATAATAGGACAGTGATGTGGGGCCTGGGCGCTCAATTACTAAGGTTAAATCTTCCAAGATTCCATGATGCTTAGGAGAAATCTCAGGAGAGAGGGGAGCATATAATAAAGACAGAAAATCCCCTCATTTGAAATTGAGGTAAAATGACTTTTAAATCTCCAGCTTTAATTAAGCTGAATACTTCATAGGATCAGCTCTTCAACTCACCTTCTCAATGCAAAAAAACAGATGTCTTTCCTGGGAAAATTTTTAATGCATGAGTCCCATGGTGCTTGTGTCCAGGTGAGAGGGCAACTTGCTGAGTGAGTTCTGGTTTTCTTTCCACCTTGTGGATACTGTTAATCAAACTAAAGCTTTCAGGAAGTGCTTACCAACTGATTCATCTCAAAACCTTTATGTAAAATAAGTTCAATTTATCATGTATATTCTATCTGGCACACAAATTAAAAGTTAACTAATGTTATTTGGTAAAAGAATATGCTCAATAATTGGAAAAATCATATCAACAGGAAAAAAACAGATATTCAGTTGGCAAAGGCAACTATAAATATATACTATATATAGATCAACTATATAAGAGGAAAAAATTGACATGAAAGATAAAAGGGTAATTTATTAAATAATTATAGTCTATAAAATAAATAACAACTACAATACTTAATATTTTAAGTTAGTTTGAACACAGGCTTTAAGAAAGCAAAAGAAACTGAACTCATAGACATGAATAAAGTCTCTAAGATAAGCACAAAGACAGAAAGATTAAGAAGATGAACAATAACGTATAAAGAATATAGACAATTAATTTCATTAATATGTCACTAGATCATAAGTAAGATATGAGCTGCAGAACACAACAGAAGCAATATTTGAAAAGATAAGTAAGTTTCCAAAATAGATAAAAGAAATCAAACTACAGACAAAAGAGAAACAGTGAGCACAGCTAAGCAGGAAAAATGCAAAGAAACTGACAAATATATCAGGACCAAACTGCTGCAAATGGAGGATAAGGAGAAAAATTTTAAACCAGACAGGAAAAAATTCCTCTCTAAAAAAACCCCCAAACCTTACATTATCTTTATGAACCAAGAGTAACACACATTTGGTTACCACAGAACCTATAGAAATTAAACCCAAAATGTCAATCAATCACTGAGTCAGTCAACCGAAGACCATAATGTGATCTTCTTATTGATGAAAAGGAATGGAACCAGAAGCCAGTAGTAGAAGAAAATTTAAATATTTGTAGCAGAACATGGATAGAAACCTGAAAGGTAGAGGGCTTTGAGACGACTATATGTAATTTGTGACGAATCCTCCTTTTATAAGAATGGAAATGTTACATAGCGGGCAGCATATGTAGATTATTGGCATGTTATAGAAAAGCTCTAGGTGGAGAACTCATCTGAATCAGTGCCCCTCATTTCCTACCACCTATGTCTGAAATTCTGCGCATCCAGTAGTTCTGATGTTCCTTTAGTGCAAGGAACCCAGAGAAAGTTTAAGAAATACAATGGACTAGACAAAATATAGGTATAAGATATAAATATCATCAATAGTTCACATTCCTGAGGAAGGAGCAGTGTGTCAATTACTGGTTGACACACCGCATTACATATATACACAGACACCCTAATGAAGAATAAATTGATTGGTATGAGGGCACAAACATGTCATCTTAGCCTGCAAGAGGATGACGCATGAGGATGGCGAAGTTTAGGCCAGCTGAAACTACATTACATAGTGAAGAGTTCAAGAATAGACTGGGCTACAGAGCAAAACCTATCAAGGAAGAAAAAGAGGGTGAGGGGTGGCAAGAAAGGAAGAGAAAAGAAAAATGAATGTGTGTGCTTATACTTCCCTTTGTTATCCTTTCATTGGAGTCTCTTTTTGTTGAGACCTATGACATCATACAGTTTATACACATCTTTCCATTCTCTTTCATTTAGGTTTTACTGTAGAAGACATTTTGCATTTCATTAAACTTTCTCATCACATAGTTAAAAATGCTCTTTGAATGCTCTAGTGTTGTAGGAAGAGCGGGCTGTGTCCCGCCACCTGGCTAGCCTAGCCTCCAAAATAACCACACAGAAATTGTATTAATTAAATCACTGCCTGGCCCATTAGCTTTAGTGTCTTATTGGCTAACTCTCACATCTTGATTAACCCATTTCTATTAAATCTGTGTATCACCACGTGACTGTGGCTTACTGGCAAGATTCTAACCTACATCTGTCTCAGGCAGTAGATTCATGGTGTCTGGCACACTGCCCTTCTTCCCAGCATTCAGTTCTGTCTTTCTGCCTATCTAAGTTCTGCCCTATCAAGAGGCCAAGCCAGTTTCTTTATTCAACCAATGAAAGCAACACATTGTAGAAGAACCTCCTACACCACTGTAGTGTCTTTCCTTTCTTACTCAGTATCATTCTTTATACATATTGTCTTACATGAACATTTAGCTATACAGAAAGAGTTAGGTAGTCTAGGTTTTATCACAAACAGTATCCACATGTCAATGACTTTGACAACCATGTTGTTTGTCACTTATAAAAAATCGATAACAGGATTAATATACTCTCTGGTATCTTGTGTTGGGTGACTTGGCAGTCTTGGCAGCTGGAACCGTGTAGTTCTGTTTTTGCATGGAAGACCACATTGACAGAATGAATTTCCCATGCCATTGTTGAAAACCAGTCAAATAATCATATATAACTATAAAAGCTTGCAGAATAGGACATTGTTGACAATGAGTCTCAAATGGTGAACATATGCATAATTCATTATTGTAATTTTAAACTTGACAACACAATCTCTCTGACTGGCATAAATTAATTCATATATCTTTTCAATGATATTTATTAGAGTAACTAACTTCATGTGGAAAAACAAACAAACAAACAAACAAAAAACCCGTCATAGCTAAAACAATTATATATAAGAACTTCTGGAGGTATAACCATCCATGATTTCAAGCTCTACTACCGAGCTATACTACTAAAACCTGCCTGATATTGGCATAAAAACAGACAGGTAGATGAATGGAATCAAACAACTATGGGCACTTGAGTTTTGACAAAGAAGCCAAAATTACACAATGGAAATAAGAAAGTATCTTCAACAAATGGTGCTGGTATAACTGGATGTCTGCATGTAGAGCAATGACAGTAGATTAATATCTATCACCTGCACAATACTTAAGTCCAAGTGGTTTAAAGACCTCAACATATACCCCAAAACACTGAACCTAATAGAAGAGAATGTGGGAAATACCCTTAAATGCATTGGCATGGGTGACAATTTCCTGAACAAGACACCAATAGCACAGATACTTAGATCAAAAATTTCTTAATTGGACCTAATCAAACTAAAAAGCATCTGTAAGGCAAAGGACACCATCAACAGAACATAATGACAGCCTATAGAATGGGAAAAATCTTCACCAACCCCACATCAAACAGATGGCTGATTTCCAAAGTACATAAAGAACTCAAGAAACTAGACATAAAAACAACAACAAATGAGCCTCTTTGTTTGTTTGAGAATAAAAAGTTCATATGGTGAGCTTGGTGAGGGAAATTGTTACTACTCTGCTTGCACTCTTACACTCTTCATGGCACTGTGACATGTGGCCTAATGTCGAGGAAATGGTTGATTCTTCCAGTGTCCTTTGAGTCTTGAGTTTTCAGATAGATCTCAACAAAAAGCTGTGCCACTACTGAAATTTGGAATACCTTCATTCACATTTGCAAATATATTATTTTAAATATTTTAATATATAATTATTAATTATCAAATCTTATGAATTAGAAATATACTAACAGTCATGTTCTGACTAAAAGTAGAACAGATTTTTATGAAATTGAGTAATATGGTTGGGAAGCAAAACACGGTAAAATTCTTCCAGATGGAAGTCAGGTAGCCATGTGAGAAGTGGTCAACTATGAAAACAGTAACAGCAAGGGAGCTTTCTAGGGGGATCACTTCATTAGCAGAGGTGAAGGCATTTTCTTCCTCCCTCCCTCCCTCCCTCCCTCCCTTTCTCGCTCCTTTCTTCCTTCCTTTCCTTTCTCCTTGGCTTCCTATTCCCTTGTTCCCTCCCTCCCTCTTTCCCTCAATCCATCCATTCTTTTCTCCCTTCCTCCCTCCCTCCCTTTCTCCCTCACTCCCCACCTCTCTCTTTCTTTCTGTGTCCATGTGTGTGCATGTGCATGCACATGCATATGGTGTGTGTGTGTGCGTGTGTGTGTGCACTTGTGTATGCCAGTGTGTTGTGAGATGGTGCTGCAGTTGAGGCCAGAGCAGTGACACAGTGTGTGCATTGGGAAAAAACCTGTGTGAGGTACTGACTTTTTCTCTCCATCAGTGTGAGATTTCGAGTGGGCAACTTTATAAAGATCCTGCTGACTCACATGGAAGTCAGACTGAAAGGGACTCATAACAGAGGGTGAGTCAACAATTATGGAGCAACTGGAACAGGGTAGATGTTGGAGGTTACATGGCCAGAGTGTGACTGTCGGAAGTGATGAGACATTGTTGAATTCCTTCACTGCTTAGGTAATACCAGTGAGAATGCCTGTGAATGTGGGGTATGAAAGAGAGGAAGAATCCTAAGTAACTTCAAGACTTAGGCGACAATAATCAGAACAGTTAAGAGGAACATATTACCACAGAAAGACAATTAGGATGACACTGGGTGTGTCAACTTTCAGACCTGAGCTGAGATAGCTGGGAGACAGGAGGAATTCATCACAGGTGTGGACTCAGCTCTAGAAACTGCTAATTTAAACCCATGGCACTAATGGGCTCAGTGGAGGGACCGTCTTAGATAAAATGTAGAATATATTTAAAGCACAATGTCTAAAGCCACTTAAGTGTTAAAGGTCTTGGGACAAATTGGAATAAACCAGAAGAAAAAACAAAGCAAGTGAAAACAAAGAACCTGTGTTGTATAGAGAGTTCTTAAAGAGTAGGGAGTGCTGAACTCTGCCACTGCATTGCCGTTACTACAGTTGGGACTGAGGACTGGTCAATGCTTAACCCTGTGGTCTCTGGAGACTGTGGTGACGCTGTCATTATGAGGTAACGTAGGAAAGAGGTCCTTGAAACAGTGGACACACATTCCCGACAGGCTGCTGCAGCTACAGAGAACAAGTCTCTTTGTAAGTATAATTGTAAATTGTAAAAAGGCACAGCTATTTTCACTCCATTACTTCAGAGGAACACCATTCTAGCAGCTGAACAAAAGTGTAGTATCTGCTAACTGAGGCCCTGTTCACAAGGACAATTTCTGTCCTGGAATCAAAGAAAAGAAAATGGAAGAACTAAAGATAAACACAATAATAGGATATACAATTCTTACTACTCAGAAGCCAAAGCAATAAGCAATCATTTGGGAAGAATCTGGAGGCAAGGCCATATTATTATTACTACAGTTTCAGACCTCTTCAGTTTCCATGTAAATGGAAAACTCAGTGAAGAAAGGATTTCTGTCCCTGATACTGGGCATAGTATATATTGTTATCTCCTTTAATCTTTCCCTGTGAAGTGGAAAACAAACAAAAGCAGATGGATAACAATCACATCTAAAACTGGACATGCATCATTTGTCCATACTTATAGTCACAGTACCCAGAAAATGCCCAGGACACAGTAAACAGTGAGGGCTTGCTGAAAATGACAGTGGTTTGAATTGTGCTTGAGTTCACAGTCTTTGAGCCCTTGCTGGAGGGGCTCTCGTCTGCTTTCCGCAGTCTGTCTATACAGCTCTTTACTTGGACATCTTTAGTTAGGAGAGAGAGTATCAGAGGGTACACTTACCCACCGGCTAATTTATCAAGAACCAAGAGCTGACTTTTCTATTTCTGCATGTGACCTAGGACATGTTTGACACAATTTCAATGTTCAGCATAATCATAGATTTGTACATTCAAAACCCACTTCTTTATGCAAGTTGTATTAACATTTGTTATCCTGCCAAATAATTCATTCATTAAATTTAAATTTAAAATATGTCTTAAATGCTGATGTTTTACTGATTATAAAATTACATATGCTTATTATAGGAAGTATGGAATATGCAGAAAAATCCAAAGAAGGAAAACTGTTCACTATCAATCCTAGAGTCAACAGAAAACAGTTTTCAAAGATTTGATGTGTTTTTTTCTTTACCCAGTCATTAAGTTCATTCATTGCTCTGGAAGTCATTGAAATAATAACTCCATTGCTTGTTCACACACAAGGTGAATTATCTGACCTAAATGTACCAAAAAAAATCTATGGAAAATAAAAGGAATTAGTTTTAAAACATTTCAAAAATGAGAAAATGATACAGGGGGCCTGGGTTGCTTGCTCAAGGCTGCAGTTACAGCCCCACTGATGGCCTTGAACTCACCCCTCTGGTTTCAAGTGCTGTTAAATTTAATTTTCTCTCAGGTTGATAAGGGCCTATTCTGCTTTTAAGTGTCCATCACACACACTCTAACAATTAAACATTCCTCTCGAAAGTCTCCATTAATTGAACTCCTCGAAGACTATTCTTGGCTTTGCTCTCTAATCCTAGAACCCGCTTTATAATAGGTTTGCAGTCTATTTCTGTTGCTTGCACACACAAAAAAATATTTGAAACTGATATAAATCATTGACAAAACAGAGGTGCCGAGTAAAGCACGCTGCCCCGTTGGTGCCATTTTGCATCTTGCTCCTTATGCTGCTTTTGTGGTCCATCACTTTCTTGCCTGCCTTGAATGTCAGTACCGGGAGAGGTGAGAGAGGGTTGCTGAGGCTTTTCCTTGCAATGTAATGTTACTTTCAGAATCTTATGGGGGGGAGTGGCTTAGTGCTTTGCCATTTGAAAGCAGGGACTGATTTGTCAGACATGGTTTGACACTTCATGAATCCATCCTGCAGATAACGGTGACGGTGACACTCATTCCCCAGCAGCATCTATGGTTCTCTCAAGGAGAGTGCTAGTAGGCTTATTTTCTGTAAGTGATTCCTGCTGTGTTAAAAAGGGAAATAAATATCCTAGTTTCATTTTCATTTTATTTTATTTTTTCTAGAGAACACAGAATCACGTCTTTGAGATGCCCAGCTTTGAGCAGTCTTCCAAGGTTGATATTAGTATCATTTGTTACAGTGCTTTTAAAAAGCAAAACAGAAGATGCCACCAATATTCGGTGTGTCTCTTCAGAACTTGCTTTATGTTTTACACCCGGTCATGCTTTGTTGCTGATCTTTTGCACTGCCACTACGCTGGCACTGGCTTTGCTATTTATGATTTCTGCATTTCCGTGAAGATGCTCACATGCTCAGTTTGGTGCAAAAATATATTTGACCTGCCCTAAAAACCCAAATCATTAGAATATACACCTGTCACCCAAATCTTGTTGATCATATCCACATTTTAATCCATTAAAGTGGAGAGTTTGTTACTTTTGCTCAGGTCTCCAGGAGGCTTTCTATGGGGGGGGGGTGGAATACAGAGAGATTGTTTACCATAACAAACCAGTAAAACCTGTTTTTGCCTTTTAGTTGCAAACCTTGAGGCATGGTACTGCCCCATTTAGTAAATGTGTTTACATTGCTTTAACTCTGTGTTCCAACAGGAAATGCACACAATGTTTTTCTGGATAAAGCATAAAGACCAAGGTTGAAAGCCTGGCCTGCTAATCAATAGCTTGACTGGAAAAGAGAGATGACATCTATGTTTGCTACAAGGATCCTTATTTTTATTGCCACAGGACTCCAAACTGTGACCCTTTTATCTTAACGTACATCCTATCTTGGGGATAAATATGAGATGAAATACTATGTTACCCTTTTATTTCCTGCCATTTCTGGTCATACATAAAAAAACTAATGTACTTTATACTTGTATTTATGTATATATTCATGATTCTTATGAATTTCATTTGTTTTTATTTGCACAATCATATTAAGCAAGTGGTTTCAAAGTATAGTAACTTTTGCAAAAAGGGACACATTGATGATTCTTTAATTAATTAATTATTATTATGGAGTATGATATGTTTATGGGGTCAAAGCACAACTTTTGAGAGTCAGGATTTTCCTTCCACCATAGGTTCTGGAAATTGAATGCAAGCTGTCAGGCTTATGCAGCAAGTACTTTTACCAGATGGTCCAACTCGTGCGATCATCACTGGCATTTCTTGAATGTTTTGACTGAGGTGAGAAGCATACTACTTCTTGTAGAAGGGGAGGGATGCTATAAAGCACTCAAAGATGCAGAGGAAAGCCTTCATGATAGAAGAATCTGGTCCAAGTGACCTTTGCCCAAGTTGAGAAAGGATGTACTGAGCCCTGGATATGGTAGTTCTGTAGGACAGAAGAAATTTAGTACAATAAAACAAAAGTTCTATAGGCGATATGGCAAAAGTTATCACTGCTTAGGGTAAAGAAGGCAGAGCCAGTACACTCAGGTTTCTGCTGGAAGAAATTTCAGAATGACATTGAAGGAGAATATACTTTGCTGGGTACTTGAGTAAGATCTAGAGATTTCTCTTGGCAAGTAGGAACCAGGTCAACAGTGCACTGAAGGTTGAGCATTAGAATAAAGCAAAAGCAATGCTGCAGGTCAGCTTATCACACTCAAGTAGGGTGGAGCCATGACAGGAGCTGCCATCTAGAGCTCTGCTGTGGAGGAACTCGTTCTTGTCTCCATCACTGCGACTTTTCATGGAATAGTTTCCTATCAGAGTGCAGGAAAAAGACTGAAAATGAATATTTAAAGACTACACCTAAGAGTTCATCGAAGAGTTTATTTTATAGCATGGCAGAAAATGATAAAGTTGGAGAAGAGCTGGAAGTCCACAAGGAACACCCAAGGTCATGGATACATGATGTTCCATCCTCTTCACAGACTATGAGAAATAATTCATCTTTCAGTGAAAAGTAACCAGGTAATTTTCTTTCAGGTCAAAGAAACATTTGCTCTACAGAGGTCATGAAGCCATGTCCTAGAGACAAGGTTTGCTCTTGTCTATCTGATTATACTATTATTTCTTAAAGGTAAAGCTGTGGGTCTTTAAAAAACATTTATTTATTAATATTTTGTGTATATATGTGATTTTGCCTGCGTGTATGTCTGTGAACCATATGAACACAGTGCCTGTGGATGCCAGAGAGTTCATTGGATCCTCTGGAGCTGAAGTTACAGATAGTTGCTAGCCACCATGTAGGTAATTCATGTTCCCCCACGTTCATGGATTCAGTGCCTTTGGGAGAGCGATTGTTGAGCCATCTCTCCAGACACAAAGCTGAGAATCTTTATATATTATACCATATTCAGTATTGACTTCCATTGCCTGCAGTGAGGATGCACCAGGGAAATGTCGGACTGCCAGGAAAGAATAAAGGGCTTGGTTGTTGAATTTCCTTTTGGATGATGAAGAAAGGGTATTCATGAACATTTAGAAAAGGTGATGAGCTTAACGGTGATTAGCAAATATCACACAAAGTCATAAAATAATATTGAGAAAAGCAACGGAAGTACAGAATCCGGAAGAGATGCAATAGTTAGAACCTAGCCAAATCAGAGGAATCAGGACTGCCTTGAGGAGCACAAATGTGGTCCAGAGCAAGAAAAGCCTAGTGCTAGAGAGGTGAGCAGAAATTCATCTTTTTGCTATTGTTTACATCTGAAAACTGGATTAGGAATAGAGTCAGATTCCTTGTTTTATACATATACTTTTCTACCTGAATTTGTTATAATAAGTGTACATTATTTTTAAAACTATTACTGTTGATGTATTATTTACATATAATAGAACATAACTTTTCCTATGAATAATTTGATACTCTCTGAATTTTCTTTTATGCTTGCAATCTCCCTATAATGAAAATACACAGAAGTCTATAATCTTAAAAAGTTTACTTAAATTAAAGATTCCCTAAAATTAAAGTCACTACCTCTAAGCTGAATTCCAATATGCTATCCTGTTCTATAAATATCTTGTTTGGTGACTTCTTTAATAATGTGAAAGCAATTCATTAAAAACCAATCACTTTGTAAGTCAAATAAATATTATCATGATGGTCTTTGCTTTTTTCCTTTCACTATTATTTGTGGTGGTTTGAATGAGAATGGTCTCCATGCCACCATTTAAAAGGTTTAGGAGATATAGTATTGCTGGAAGATGTGTGGCACTTGGTTTCAAAAAGCCCATTCCATGCTCAGAGTCTCTCTCTTTCTGCTGGCTGTGGATCCAGATGTAGAACTCTCAGCTCCTTCTCCAGCACCATGTCTGTCTGCATGGCACCATGCTCCTGCCATCATGACAATGGACTAAACCTCTTAAACTGTAAACCAGCCTCATTTAAATGCTTTCCTTAAGTGTTTCTATGACATAGTATCTCATCATAGCAGTGAAACACTGACCAAGATAGTTTCATACTGCTATTATATGATAAGTAAATGGTTCTGTTATTAAGAAAAGTCCTTAATTTTCTCTTGAAGTTTATATTTTCTGGAATTCTAATCAGTTTTTATCAATATAGTTACTTCTACCTTCTTATGCCTAGTTTTTATGTTGCAGTTTGTTAGAATTATAGCGTGTCTCTTTCTATTTAATGTGCATTTCATTAGACATAATAAAATTGGGTCTCTCTCCTTTTATTAACAATAATTATATATAAGTATATATTATTTGGGGCATGGTGGTACTTTAGCACACTCAAGCAATATGTAATAAGCATCTCTTTCTCATTATAATTCCTTTAAGATAATACATTTTAAGCCACTATTTTACCCATCTTTGTAAAGTATATAACATACTATAAAGAACACTAGTCTCCCAGCTGTACAATGGAGTCCAAGTTTTACTTTTTCTGTGTTCTGGTACCTCTTCTCCAGTAGCCCTGAAACTTCTTCTGCACTTCTCTCCCCAGCTTCTGGAAATCAGAATTTTCTATCATATTGATATTTTTCTATTTTACATATTACAATGAACATATTTCTGTACACATAAGAAATAAGCAGCAGAGTGAAGAGATAACCTATGGAATAGAAACCATTATAGAAGACTCATCTGTCATAAAAGTCAAACAACCGCATTACAAATGGACTTTTCAAAAGAAGAAATACAAGTGGCCAATAAGCATGGGAAAAATTATACTTGTTAGCCAACAGGACAATGCAGATCAACACCACGTTGTACAGTCATCTTATTCCACTTGGTGGCTCTTCTTTTCCTCTATTGTTAAAGGAATATATATATATATATATATATAGAGAGAGAGAGAGAGAGAGTATCATGCATCATGATTTGGATCTTTTAAACTGTTAATTTATACATGGTATTTCTATATACTTACAGGACACATTATGATAAGTGTATACATTTTTCTATGATTAATGGTCAGACCAGGGTAATTAGCATTTTTTTCTTCTCAGACAAGTATGAGCCACAAATGCTGCTGACTTCAGCCTCTTCCAGCTCTAGTTCCCTTTGATGTTAAAAGACTCTAGACCCCATTCCTCCTGACTGTTACTGTTCAGTTTTCATTTCTTCTAATGACACAAGAGGCTGTTGAAATAATTATGTCATATCCTTTGCTAATTTTAAGATTTGTTCTGTATTTCTTTTGGGTCTATTGGTTGGGTTGCTCTCTGTATTGGTCCTGTTGCTTTGCCTGATTTATACATTTTGAGTCGATGGTGGTCCTTGTGAGTTTTCTCGTAGAGGTTTATGAATGATGAGAGTTCTCGGTCTGGCTGGCCTATGTAGGTACTCTTTTCAGTCTTCTATGGGTGTTCTGCATTCTTGATGGTGTTTTTCTCCAGACTCACTTGGTATACTGAGAGACCTATCTTTACTAGACCTAGTAGATAGGACTATGAGGTTAGCTAGTTAACTTATAACTAAAGATAATAATAATTAATATTTCATGTTCCTTGTGTTCTCTAAGGATGGTAGAAAACTTTAAATAGTTTATGTTATTTCATAATTACTAACAGCCTACATGGCTAGGATGAAGGACTCAGTGGCTATTCCTTCCTTTCCACCTCACTTACATTCACTAATGTATTTTGGGATAAAACATCTAACAGAATAAAATAACAACTTTGCACCTGATCACCATGAATTTCAAGGCTACACTCACTCATTAAGTGAACCATTCTGATTCTAATGGAGGCCTGCTCTGGATAAGATAAAGGAACCCCAAGAAACAATTCATGATCAAAGACAACAGCTGTAATGATAAACTGAAGAAGGACAAAAAGAGTAAGCGGTTAGGTGGCCAATGCCCAATTTCATCCATGCTAGATAATATGGAGATTAGCACTTTATCATATACATATTTAATTTGAAAGACAGAAAGAAAAAAATTGAGCTTATTCATCTTGTCTGGAGATACATTCTAAAGGAATATTGAAGAATAATCCAATGATATCATTTTGCCCAGGTAAGTATACTACATTACAGTGGTCTAGTGGACAACTTGACCAAGAAGTGTTTATATCTTACAGGCCCAGGAATTGATACCTGTCAGAACTGTGAAACTGACACAGCCAGGGACTGCAAAATGATGACTTTATTAGTTGTGGTAGTTAGTGGACGCTATTGGGATTTGGTTGTGCAATTTTGTGACCTAATTAAGGACACCACTTTCAGTTTTGCTGTCATCCACCTTAAATTAAGCATAGTGCGGGGAACAGGATTTTTCTCATGGCACAAAGTGCTGATGTAATGATTGGGCTCTCCGATCTCCCGTTACATCAATCAAAGACGAGGAGAACATTTTAGATGTGATGGTTACCTGTTGGGACCTAGGTGTCTAGATTATGCTGGCCATATCTGGAAATAGTTACATTCTGAGGCAGTTGGAACAGATTTTAAATACATGTCATCAGTTAGAGATCCTCAAATATATTGGCATGAGGGAATATTGAAAGATCAAAACAAGGCCCAGGGGTCTTGGGGCTTTGTATGCAAACATTAATAAAAATTAATTTATAATCACTATAAAGTACCTTGGCATGGCTAGCTAGAGGCAGTACTCAAGTACCAATCTATAAAATGTAATTATAGAAGAGGTAATTTAATAAATTAGGTAAGTCTTACTGAGTCCTGTTTTAAAGGAGGTACTCTTGCAGTTTCACTAAGGATTAATGAGTTAATTCATGGTCTATCCAAAAAAAATTGATAATGTGTATAGTTTTGTAGAAGGAACTAGAAGAGTACGAAACGTCCACAGTGTAAGACAGAGAACAAAACTGAATTTCTTATCAATGTTTCATGCAGATACATAGTTGATTGTTAGTCTTGGTTTTCAGTAAGATAATGTAAGAAATAGACAGGCCTGAAGAGCTTGCAGCATGTTTTGTTTACCTGATTCAGAAGTGCCTTTGGAAGGAGGTGACATGCTTGAATAGTAGACAGTATTTTGAACAGTTATGAAAGCATTTTAGAATTTGAAACCAAGAAGTGGAAAAGTGTAGCTAGCAATGTTTTTAGGCTGGATGGATTACTGTGGGAGTTGCTCCAGAAAAGACTAGAAAGTTCAGGGACACAAAGAGGATTTTATTGACCATTAAAGGCAATAAAGAATCATCCAGTGTTTTGAAGTAGAGAAATAAAGGATTATCAGTCTTTGCATTGTTTCGCTAGTCAAAATGATTTTTACTATTTAAATCGAACAAAGTCCTTCCATATTCGTACCAGACCAAATAAAAATCTGGAGTAGTTTAACAGATACAACACCTGTATCCCTAAACCCAGAGAAGCCCAATAATCCTAGGAGCTATGTGTCATTCCCATTGTAATTCTAATGCATTGCTTTTAATCCTGGATTCCAGTCAGAAGCTCAGGTGGCTTCCATCCTGCATCCTGTGGAGTGTGCTGTGACCTGGGAATACTGTACCCATAGTGATTCTCCGATAACTCAACTGCTCTGCTTTTCATCACCAGCTTCATGCCGCTTCATTTTTCTTCCAATTTTTAACATGTTGTTTGTTAAAGAATTATGCATATTTGGGCCAGATTCATAAAATCTGAAAACCACATGAAATGCTGTTTTGTCAACAGTGTATAAGATAGTGATACAGAAATCTATGTAGAAGGCAAGGTAAGAATCTGAACTTCAGTAGCCTCCCCTGGAAGGAAAAGATGGAAAGCAACAAATAGTAATTGGAATAGCACAATGGACAATGTAATGCAGAATGAGAAAAATACATAGGAGAGTCGCAAAGGGAAGAGAAGTTAGGATAAGGAAATAAAGAATAGGGGAAGCTCTAACAGACATGAGTGCCATGGTTGGGTGACTGGCAGTGAAATTACATAACGCCATTCAGGTAGACTAAGCTCAAGAAGAAGAAAAACAAAACAGAACAAACAAACAAAAAAAGCAAGCAGGCAGGAAAGAAACAAAAAGAAAGGGGAAGGAATGTGAAGTCACATGCTGAAGGCTTAAAGCAAATCTTTCTTTGCTCAGAGAAAGTAATAAAGGAGGGAGTTTGGTATGGAAAGTATTTTTCCTATGATGAAAATTATTTTAAGCTTGAAGGAGCATGACTGTTTGTATAGGGAAGACTGGCAGTATGAAAACATATTAACATGGGAATCCACGTTATTTGTTTTTTAAACTTTTTCTAAATTTAATTTTTTTATTTAAAAATATTAAGAAATCCAATTATTATTATGAAAGACCCCAACCGATTTTTCATAACGAACTGGATGAATTGGGTAATGGGACAGATTCTTCCTCCCCGCTCCCCCTCCCCACAGGGCAGGAGGGCTAGCAATTATCAGAACTGGTCACAGTCCTGGGCAGGAAGGCTAGCAATTATCAGAACTGGTCACAGTCCTGGGCAGAAGGCTAGCAATTATCAGGATCAGTCACATTCTTGTAAACAGATGATTATCAGAACCGGTCATAGTGAATGATTACCAGAGTGTAAACTGAGTCACAATGGAACAGGCAGCTTGTCACGTATTCAAGGTTTTTCTGGGAATAGGCTGAACTATGTTAATTTCATTCTGGGTTGAATATCTAGACCAATCCCAATTGTA